>JABUQX010129869.1:0-21033 GCA_015478945.1 Trachelipus rathkii
CGGAGGAAGAGATGGTATTAGTGTGGCCCCGCGGACCGCCATTTTGGGTGCGGAGTCCCATTGTGAATCAATGAATGGGGGTGGCAAAATAGTAATTCGGCAGAGAAACATGAAACTTGATAATGGTTGACAGGCTGTTCTTAACAAAATTTATTTACGCAGAGGAGAAATTTGGGCGCTAAAATAATTTAATTAAATCGAAGAATGGATGGAAGAGTTATAAACCTACTTACAGTTCCAGCCACTTTCTCGATTTTCGGCGGCAAAATAGTCACTGAATAATGATCATGTACTGAAGTCCAATTCTACTTCAGATTTTGCTTACGTGTATACAAATGTATCTCGATGCTACACACAGTTGCAGGTATAGGCCAGATTTATAAGTCGTTCCTGCTTCAGGGATGTCCGTAATCCGGTTCTCAATTAGTTTGAGTTATATGGAGAGGAGCGCAACGCCACTAATATTCAGAGTTTCGATATCCATCAAAATAAGGTATTATCCGTAAGTGGTTTATCTCTCAATGTTTTGGGAAAGTGTCCTGCACACCCTTGTCTATGATAAGTCTGTACAGGAAAAGCTCAGTGCTGATATCTTTTGGCTCCTCGTCTGTGAAGGTATTGGCAAATGTTACAAACTGACGCAGTTCATCAATAAGTGTAATTTCCAAGTCATCTGGATAAGACCTAACGAGTTGCTCTTCTGCGGCCTGAGCTCGTCTGAAGACAGTTATTTCAGATGATTAAGAAGCTAAATTCAAGCGATAAAACTGGCCAATAACAGGCAAGAAATTTCTGTTCTGTATTTTTCAATGGGTTAAGACCTAGCAACATTGCGGCGCTTGTGTCGAGTTTTCGTCTTAAGCACATAACTCTGTTTGGAGAACCCACTAGACGGCTCTTCCGATCTTGCTCTCAAAAACTGTCGCAATGAGTCCCACTTTCTCGGCATGCGAACTTGTTCTTCTCATGCTCGTGATCAAGTAGATCTGGGCTCCACAAAATCACTAGATATCTTAGACTGGAAAAACTTCTCCTGCCATGTAGATTTTATCTTTAGAGTTTGTTCTTTGCAGATCATTCAAAAGGTGGTGTAATACCACCGTCTATTTTCAAACTGAGAGTATCTTGCTGTTTTCTAAAGAATTCCTCTTCTTCAAGATCGATTTACACACGTTTTTTTTACATTTACTCTATCTCAGCTCATTCCACGCAATTTGTTTCAGTACAATCCTTAATCTGCTGATTAGTCATGCTTAAGTGCCTTCGTTGCAGATCAGCTCTCAGGCAGGACCCAACGCGTCCTGTTGTCAGAACATCGCCTTAAGAGTCAACTGATTGGAATCCATTGTTTCAAGCCTCAGTCAGAAATGTTAGCGCCGACTGCGTGTGAAAAATTTTTTGAAAGTTAATAACTTCACCCTGAGCCTCTTATCTCAAAGGAAGTCAAAAAGAAATGTACAGCACTCGAAGCAGCATTTCTTAACAGTAGTATTTTAACCAAGAGGCAAAGGAGTGTATTATTAAGAGTGGGCGCTGTGAGGCAAGAATCCCAGGATGCAAGACTGTTATTCTCTCGTCCACTTTTGGTTTTTTGTAGAGCGTCGCGATTGCAACTTACATTGCAGTATTGCATTGAGTCGTCCTAAGCTTTTGTATCGCCGGCAGTTATATCCGCAGGAATTCTTAGGTCATGTGGAGATTTTTTTTCTTCAAAAAATCCATCAATAGCATTTGAGCATTATACATATCTTGAGAGCCAGGGCTTTTTGTCTTAATGTCATTGAGCTCCAATTTGAGCAAATAGCGTCCAACGCGGGCCATCTTCCTCCATATGACCATCTAATTTACAAGGGTCAGCTTTGGAGTCAATGTGGCGCTTTGCATGCGGGTCGTGGACATTCTCAAAAGAATGGCGTAGGTAGTCGTGGATTGATGTTGTGTTAACTATCTCAGATATATTGAACTTGTCTAGGAATTGTTCGTCCATTACACTGATAAGTTCGTCATTATTGTAGATGACATAGTTTGTGGGTCCGAGTTGCCAATCGAAATTGGCCAGCGCGTTTTAGTCATTTCGAACATGTTCAAAGAAAGTCGTCGTACTCGGGCTAATGATTCGAGAATACCCAGAAAGTTTCCATTTCTAGGTGCTCCAACTAATTCGTTGTCCTCCTCTAAATGCTAAGTCACGCCTTCAGGCAATAAACTGAATACACTAAACTACTCGTTTGCAACACTGATCTCCAACTAATGCTCTGAGGACGCTCGACCTTCCCGTTGTCGCATACCAGTAAATTTCAACTCGCTCCAATTGGCTTTTTAACCTCTCCTCTTCATTGAAAGCAATCGTAAGCCTTCAAGATGTTCGTTGGCTGCTCATGACTATGTAGACTAGAGATCATGTTGAATGTTTAAATCAATCATAGAATCCCACATTAGAACGAAAGCTTTAAAAGTTCCGCCATTGTGATTTTGAATGACGGAAGAACCCAAAGCGTGCCATTGCGTTGGAATATTGTCTGTCGGTCAAATTCTTAGTTGCTGCGGCACCCGTAGCGCCTGTGCAGAGAACAAAGTCTTTCATCTCTCACATGCCATTCAGGCAGAAGACACGCGCCTTATCGGGGTGGAAAGTGCTGAACTGTAATGAATATATCACCCTCACTTTTCAGCCAGTAATCCCAGTGCATCTCTCTTCCCGAGAATAACGGATGGCCAAAATCCAATGTCATTGCCTCCTGGTGGGCCCTCAACTTCAGCTTTCTACATATAAAGATATGCCACTAAGCCCACTATCAGCCTCCCATTTCTATATGTTTTCCTCAATTGGACCCGTTACTACTTTTGCATTTTTTTTTGTCAGGGTCCATGCAGCCCATTTTCCGCGAAGCATTTTCAGATTGATCAGGTTCTGCTAAAGTTATCAGCTCCTTTCCAACACTTGTCTTGGTTGAACAGGGAAGAACGGTCCAATTTCTTATCTGTTGCCATTTCCTTCTGCTGATTTCCGTTGTTGCTTCTTTTGTTTTAATGACTTTGAGAAGCTCCAGACTCCAATTCTTGTGCGATGCCTGTTTCTGTCTCTTCACGATTGTCAATCCGTTTGATAATCTGAAATAAATTCGCAATAACTATTACTATATATATATCATAGGCTATATATAATATTTATTCATTATTAATATATTATACTAAGTATATATATACTATATATATTACTAGAAAATTATATCGAGTATTATATACTATATGCCCCAATATATATAGTAGATACTCTTATATATTATAATATATAATATACCTATAGTATATATAATACCGTATACTACAAGTATTGTCTCTGTTAGTAAAGGTATATATGAGCTATATTCTATATATATCATGAAGTTGTTACTCTTACGGGTTCTCGCCAAAAGCCTGGTATAAGGACCTGCTACGTGTTGTCCTAGCCCGCGCGTTATTAATTACTATTTAGGCAAGACGGAGATTTATCCCTTCGAAAGGTATGATGTCCTTTGGCTCCTTAAAGTATCAGAGTTAAAAGTGTTTTCCTATAATACCTTTAAATTTTAAACGCGAAATTTTCACAGACTTCCTCTCATGTAAGCTCTCTTTTATGAACTCAGTCATATTGGATGTAGCATCATCTTCAATGATAAACAATTATCAATAATAGTAGTGTTGCTTAGTTCTTAATTGGCACTGCCAGCTATAAAAATACGTTATCCCGTCTTTCAAACAATATAATGTGAACTATCCTTGTACGCAAGTATGCCAGGGTCTCGTAAACTAAAATACTTTATTCTACATTCACTCTAATAATTTGCATCTAACGCCACGTTCAGTTAACCTTTTCAACTATTATACATTCCAAAGTTGCGATTTTTAAATGACCATTGAGAGGCAAGTTATTTCTGAATGAGATAACACCTTTTCTGAAAAATTAAAATTTAAGGTTTTATTAGAGACATGGTCTCTCTTCAGAACCACTTCCATATTCTAGATAAGATCTGGAATGCAATAACTAATTTATCATATGATTAAAGTGCGAAAATGTACACTGGGCAGCATTTTTATAAAAAAAAAAATATTATTTTTATTTATTAAATGTAAAATAATAGGAAAACATCTGATAGTTTACCATAAAATCAATCGAGACTATAGCCGAGATGTGGAAGGGGGGGCTTCTCACCCGAACTCTCGGATATAGAATATATCACTAGGTATAATCCATATCTATATATATTATATATATATTGTATATAATATATATAAAATTTTATATATCATTACTTATAACTATTAAATATACTAGCTACTATTTATATATATAGGGACCGATATACTATCTCTTTACTAAATCCGCAGCGCGGGAATAATCTATAAAATTAGTATCGGATAAAATGGTTGTCCACTAATGCTATCTTGCAGCATTAACTTTATTCGTTTCTTAAGATGCCCTTCTTTCTCCTATTGTTCGTACGAAAAAAAGAATTTTAATTTTAATGCACCGGTGTTGCCGAGCCCGCGGGTGGTCTGCCATGCATTTGGGGGCGACATGTAAACACCCTACGGTATTCGATAATTTAAAAATAAAGTGTCATGGCGTCTACCCTTCTCTCTACCCAAACTTTTTCCGTAGATTCAAAATCTTCTAAGCAGAATAAATTGCCTAACGCTTTACTCATTTCATAAGCTCTCATATGTGAAGCCCCCCCAAAAATATATCTTTCTTTTATAAGCTGTGTTTTGTGTTTTAATAATCCTTAAATTATATTTGAAAAATTTGTATAACCCTATTTACAGCAAGCTGGAGAGTTTGTCTTGATTCTGTTTCATATAAATTTAGGATAAATAAAAACAATGCATTTTCTCCAGACTTACCTAACTGTTACAGAGCTTAATTTTTTTTTTTGGCGGCTCTCTGGTGTGCATAAAATAAAGGATATATATATTAGTATAGGCTTCATAACCTTGAAATGGATAACTCTATAATTAGATACCGTATATATATAGGGTATAAGGGTATAATATATCAGGAGGGGGTACCCCGATGGTAATCTATATATATTAATATATATATACTCACTATATTATACTAGGCCCGAGTTTTGCGCGATATGGGTATGTTTGTTCGCTCACCTATTTTATTATTCACAAGAAGAGTGGATTCAGGACAAGTTTATGCCTTTTTAAATCTTTTTAGTGTGAAGCTCAAAAATGATATAATATACATAGTATATATTTGAAATTTATTTTATTTATTGACTTACAACGAAGAAGTTTACGTGTGCTTTTATTGCGTGAATAAAAACTAAATTGTGTATTTTTCTACATTTATAAAAGAAAAATGTCTTCCTCATTCAATTTAATAACATTTCGTGAGCGTGTAAAATGTGAAATGGAAGTATATATATATATATATATATATATATATATAAATATGTGTTTTATATATATATTATATATATATATATATATATATATATATATATATATATATATATATATAATTTTTAAAGGTATTACACGGCAAATTAGGGGGCTCGAGCCGACGGGGAACAGAAGGGGGGACGTTTTCCATACCCCGTAGGGGAAATGCGGAGGAACAACAATTTTTAACAATTTTTAACAATATTTATTTTAAATGCAACTTTAATTAAATGGAGAAACACCTCTCAAATTTTTCAAAAGAAGGATGCGGATGTCAATTTAGGTGCGAATGTTCCGGATGCGGATGCGGATGTTATGTCCATCACTAATATTATATATATATATATATAATATATATATATTATAATTATATATATATTATATATATATATAATATATATAATATATATATATAAATGTAAAGGTTACTTTTACGCGACACTTCTTGAAAAAATTTGACTGTTGCCAGATAGGCTATAAAATTTAAATTTTGCTACTTTTTTACTAGAAAAAAATGTAAAAGGAGTAAAGAACAATCGCTATATATATATATATATATATATATATATTACCCTCACTATATAATATATATATAATATATAGTATATATATATATATAATATATATATATATATTATAATAGTAATATATACTAAATATATAATAATTATATACTACCTTAATGTCTCCAAGAACATGTTTAAATACCCCGATCCTTAATTAATTGCACTTAAAACTTACTTAGGGTGTTGAAGCTCTTAATTATACTTGATGCTTTTTTAGTTTTTTGTTATTGTAAAATATTGTATGAATTTATTACGAATTGTGTTTAGTTATTAATTATTTTCTCAAGCTGACATAAAGATTTTATAGAGTCGTGCCTTTTTTTTTAAAAAATTAATTACTCATGCAAATGCCATTTTGTAAACTGTTTACTTCTAACAGGATACAATAACAACTTATTCTAAACCTGGAATTAAGTGGCGCCTTATAAGCAACAAAATTCTAGGACTCGCGTTTTAAATATCGGCGACAAATTTTGTAATTATAGTCAGTTAAAGAGAGGCTTAGGAAAGACCTATAAAAATATTAAAAGAAAGCAAGTCCACAATTACTTTAACTTTAGAATATCATCTAATCCTTCAAATTCTTTAGGCAGTGCTAATTCCCTCCTATCTGCTGGTAAAATTTTTGCCCACATATTAACATTTTATTTTCAAATAGATCTCAAAGGTAAAGAACCATCTTAACATATAGCACACATACTTAAGTATCAACTAATTAAAGGATTTCAATTTTTTGATATTATAAGAATAAAAAGTCGCCCAACTAAACAAAACAATTATAGCAAACTGGCAACCCGCAATTTTTTCTAAGATGTGTCGCGTAAAAGTAACCTTTACCATCCATTGTAATATTATCTTAAATTCCATATAAGAATATTATGTAATATAACTCATATATATATACTGTCTATATAAACTCTATATATATATTTGCAAATTGCTATTATTCCAAAAAAAAACGCCTTGAATTTTGGTTTAATTTTTTTCTTTTTTTTTTGAAGGAAAAAAAAAAGGAAAAGCAGTAAGCACTAATAAAAGCTATTTTCATACTTTTACGTATTTCCCCTTTTCTTATATATAAAAACTATATATTAGGATTTGAAAAGAAAATAATCTAAATTTCTTTTAAGTCATTTTCAAAATTTGTCTTTGGATATACCTCCTTCTGTGAGTGAATCACGGGCGTATGTCAATGAAATAAGAAACGTACAGCTTGTACTCACGATAGTGTCGTCTGCTTTGATCACAACAACAACAGCGTCTAAAATTCCAACAATTTCACATTGGGTAGTTGAAATAAATTTCATTCAAGTATTGTTATAAAGTTTTGTGCTTTGATTTCATGAACCATTAAATTTCATATATGATTTGATTAATTAAATTTTCGTGTTCAATATTATTCATGGCAGAAGAAGTTCATATGAAAATTATAAAAATTCCATTTTTTAAGACTTTTCGAGCCATTATCCAATCAGCGTGTTGAAACTGCGTGAGGTTTTGCGAAAGGAAGATGGCTGCCGTTGAAGATGAAGGCAGTCAAAGTGAAAATAAAAACGATGACTCTAATGATAAATGTGAAGGAAAGCCATATTCTGCAATGTACCAAGTAAGAAAAATAGCTAATTGCCTAGCGTATATAGTAAGAGATTTTTCTGTGTGATTATAAGAATGGTTATCCGATAAAAGCATAAATATAAGTCGAGGTGCCTAATGTAAATTTTCATTTTGTTTAATGGTCTTGCATTATTATAAAATAAAGTAGTAAAGGTATTCGTTTTTATGAGCAAATTTATTTTGCCTTTCTCAAATTTGTGTAAATTTAAGGTATAAGTAGACCTAGGTCAGGTACAAAAAGCGCTATGCCATGCAGAGAGCTAGGGTTACATTATGTATGGATGTTTAACCTTCAAGGTAAGTAAATGTTTAATTTTGGGAATAATTATCCTTCACGGCAATCACGGTAATTTTTTTTTTTTACCTTATAGTAAATACGGATCCATGCAAAATACATATAAATGGATTAGAAAAAGCCTAATGTAATTTGCAATGGGAAATTTGTTATTAAAAATAGAGACCAGATTAATAATATATGCTATGAGCAAAATTGGTAATTGTAGAGATTCTATAAGCATGAGCATTGTATTAAAACTATAAACATTTAATGTGTAAAAATTTATAAAAAAATTCTTGAAAGTTGTGTAGGGATGAAGAAATACTTTTGTTTCAGATTATTTATCGATACATTAATATCATTATTTTTTGGTAATTATAGAGAACAAGTGGATATCACTCGTGTACATTTTATATTGAAACTAAATATTTAATTTATACAAATGGTATCAAAAAAATATTTGAGATATTTGTACATTTTATGTATATATTTTAGAGAAAAATTTATAAAATAGCATTCTGAAAATTGTAAATGACTAATTTTTGCATTTTTATGGAGATAACACTATCAATGCTTTCTTCCGATTATTGATATCAAATTTCAGTAAAAAGAAATTTATAATTAATAATGATTCAGTTGTATAGATAAAATTTACCTAAATTAATATTAAAAAATATAAATAATTTTATAAAATGTTTTTTTTTTTTTAATTGAATATAACGCGAAAGTATATATATATATATATATATATATATATATATATATATATATATATATATATATATATATATATATATATATATATATATATATATATATATAAAGTTTATAATATATCTATATATATAATTTATATAAAATATATATATATATATATATATATATATATATATATATATATATATATATATATATATATATATATATATAATCTCCCTTGAGTAACGTGATGTTAGTTTACACAAAAATCGATTAGTGCTGTTAAATAATTTGAACTTTTCCCTTGATTTACGCATAATTTGATTAGCTCATTTTTAATTTCCCACACTTGGATGTTTCTTATTATTTGGAGATCTTGGTTTTAATGGAGTTGACACTGAAAATGTTCAAGAACTAATAGATTCAGCTTATAAAGAATTAAACAATGAAGATTTTCTTGAGATTGAATAGCAACATGTATTTAGATGATGATGAAATGGAACATAAAGAAAGTGATTTTAAGGAGATCGCCATCAAGAACTTGATGAAATATTTCAAACTTTTAATGCCCTTAGAGAACAGATTACCAGCATGGATCTAGATGTAAATTACAAGTAGTTTAGTTTGCCATAATTTAGAAAAGCAAATGGCGTGCTAGTGGAAAATTTGAGGAAATAAGCCTAAAAAAATTCAGTCTACTCTGGAGAAATTCTTTTCAAAAATGGATAAAATTGAAAAAGTAAATAAATAAATATTTATAGAAGTTTCAATTATTTTTAATTTTCCTTTTCATGTTATTTACACATTTCAGGAAATAGTAGTAGCATTGGGAGGGGTGATGTGGACCACTTTAGGTATAACTTTGTCTCACCACTTTTTGGAATTTATTTTTCCTGAAAATCAAGTCCCTATAGTAGGTCATAAGCACACAAATAAATAATAATGCAGTTCTAATAATAATAGTTTTATTAAAGTTTAAATAAAGCTCATTTAGACTTACCTTGAAGGGGTAAATTGGGCCATCTGTTTGAATTCCTCTTCTATGTATAAATTTAATTTTATATTTTAATTTTTACTTAATATAGTAATTGTTTATTATATTAAAATTAGTAATAAGTAATAAAAATTTCAATAATGATACATCAAATAATAATAAAAATGTGGTGGCCCAATTCACCCCCTCGTGGGATGAATTGTGACACTTTTTGGAATTCATATTTTTTGTATAAATTTAATTTTTTTTTTTAATTTTTACTTAATATAAGTAACGTTTATTATATTAAAATTAGCTATACATAATAAAAATGTTAATAATAATACATAGCAAGAATAATATGGTGGCCCAATTCACATCATCATCATCATCATCAATTTTTATGGGGGTGAATTGAGACAAGTTAGGCCCTGTGATTTAAAGACTATGTACTATTTGAAACAAAAATTTACTTTGCCAGTTTAAAGCTAAACATACTCAACTGTATACACTGAAAAAATAATTAAAATCTATTCACAATTTTTCATTTTATAACAAAGTTGAGAAAACTCATATTTTTCAAAAGTGAAATTCTATTTAAGGAAATTTCCTCCCCTAATACATTATAATTTTTTAACAAAATAAAAACTCTCTAGAATTAAAGATAAACTAAATAAAACTTGTAGTACTACTGCGTGGTTATTGAATGAGCATAAAAAAAAAATTTTTTCTTTTCATATTTGGGGAAAAAATTCGCCCCATAAAAAAAAATGGTGGACCTGGTTACCCTGCCGGACGCTACTTTTTTTTATTTCAACATTGGACTGAGAACTAGTTATAATTTTTATTATTTTATGTATTTTGTATTTAATTAATGAGGTTTTGATATATGATGTAACATTGGTAACCCAATTAATCGCATTAATTGAGATATATATATATATATATATATATATATATATATATATATTGATATATATATATTATATATATATATATATATATATATATATATATATATATATATATATATATATATATATATATATATATATACCACAGTTTAATGAACCTCTTGCACATTTTCTGACAAATCAGAAAAATATTTTGAAATATGGAACCATACAACCATGCCCTCTCAGATTTTGCTGAAATCACTGAATCTGAAATCCTTTTTTCAATATCTTAAGAGGTGTACCGGAATTCCAGCTGGAATTTGACATTTTTTTCAGTTCCAGTTGAAACTGGAATTACTAATGTACTTGATAATTAAAAAAATTGCTGGAAGGGATTTATTTTACATAACCTATAAATACCCCATCTTTTAACAAAATATAATGGTAGCCTTGTGTAGTATTCATACACAGTGTATTAAATATCTATAGTATTATTGAAATAAAGTTTACTCAAATATCTCAAAATATAGGATAATAAGATACCCATTAAATTCAAATTTAAAATTCAAAATTAAATAGGGCCTTATATATATATATATATATATATATATATATATATATATATATATATATATATATATATATATATATATATATATATATATATATATATATATATATATATATATATATATATATATATATATATAATATATATATATAATTTTTAAGTGCTCTATATATAATATATATATATATATATATATATATATATATATATATATATATATATATATATATATATATATATATATATATATATATATAAAATGAAATATATAGTCCAATTTTTCAAAGTGGCTCGTAAGCCAGTGAGTAGCTAAAGAAATAAATGACTCGTTTGAATATTTAGCTATTCATAGATCTCTAGTAAATGATATCTGATCAGCCTTAGATAATTTCTTGAATACTGCTGATCTCAATTTACTGTATGAAGTTGGTAACATCATCTCTCAACAAAAAAATATTTTCTACTAGAAATAAGATATTTTGGTTGAAGATGGGCAACAAGTTTTACGAGTCCCTGCTCTTCAGTGATTGTGAACTGCTGGTTACTCATTGCAATAAAATTTACTATTTTCTGAAGAATTGCCTGTGATTTGGGGTCATTGATATGGCAAATTTTGGTGGGAAATAAATTTTCCTCAAAACTCAGTTGTTTCACGGCTTCAATCTTTCGCTGTTTTTGGGGTGTCCAGTGTTCTAGAAAATGCAGGATTCTCCCTTATACTATCC
The DNA here is from genome assembly GCA_015478945.1 of Trachelipus rathkii. NCBI lineage: Eukaryota > Metazoa > Arthropoda > Malacostraca > Isopoda > Trachelipodidae > Trachelipus > Trachelipus rathkii. Next base: position 11,755 of record JABUQX010129869.1, read on the forward strand.
AAATTTTTGACTTCCAGATATTCTCTTCGGTGATGATTTTCAATATGTTTATGAAGTGGCATTGTATTAAATGTTTTTGGTGAACTGCCTAGTTTTATTTTTTTGTGGCATATTTTACACACTATTAAAGATTTTGTAACAATAATAATAAAAAAATCTTTTACGAATGATGGCATTTTAAAATAATTTTGAGATTATTATTATGACATCTGTAATCAATTAATGAATAAAATCTGTTTATATATATATATATATATATATATATATATATATATATATATATATATATATATATATATATATATATATATATATATATATATATATATATATATATAGTGCTATATACAAAAATCCACCCTCATTTTGTTACACAAAAAAACCCATTCTGTATCTCGGTAATATGTGAGGTCTTAGAGCCAAACTGAAAAGGTCTTTGTTAATCGCTGTTGAAATGAGGATGGTTGTTATGATGAATCAGAACGATTGTTTTGAATTTTCAAATTTCATTCGAGAAAAATTCCCATGTAGTAAATTTTACAGAAATAGAAAGTAGCCAAGTTATCTACTGCATTAAGAAATTTATAAATTAGTATAATATTTGGATTTCATTCCTGTTGGCCCCATCTTTGATCTCATTCTACACCAAATTTCATGAAATTTTATGCGCCCTCCCTGGACCCTTGAGCTAGGGAGCCCAAACCCACTGTGGTAACGAAAAACCCACTCCCAAATTAACTGGGAAATGGCATGTATATGCGCTATAACTCATCAACATGCTGTATGGTTGTTTTTTTCTTTCTGTCAGAAAATTCTTACCAAAAAATGTAAACAAAAAAACCTACTTGTACAAACCCATGTATACTAATAGCACACAGAGGCATATACAAGGTATATATATAACATATATGTACATACATAATAAATATATATCTATATACCGGTATATATATAGTATCAATCACATTGTGATGTGTTAGAAGTGACGCTCACCCACGCTTCTTGCATGTAAGAATTTCTTTTCACATACTCCCAAAGATAGCATCCCACATCATAGAATACCTGAGTATGTGTGTCTAACCCTATGCCTTAAGGAATAGGGAGTTGACGTTATGGTTTGCACACAAGCTAACACCTACCATGAAGCTATACCCCTCGCCTCCCTTTTCTAATGCCTCTAGCATGGTATATCGTATGTCATGGAATATACCTAATATAGGTATCGATTAGTATATAATCGATACTGCTGAATCGATTCCCGTGGTTTATGATGCAATCTAATCACTCTTACCATGGTTTAGTATCAGATAGTACCCCTACCCCCCTTTTCTAATGTACCTATGCAACTTTTTTTATTTCTGGAGCTACAGAGACGAGCTTGGTGTTGGCTAGTATGTTTTGAGGTATGCAGAGTCGATTTCCGCTATTGCCGAGTGGCTAGTTTCAACCTTTGAGGTTTTAGAATGCATCAACACGCGTTTTATGTGGCTGGCTTACCCTTCGTCATATTCAAGGAAGGGGTGTAGGGGGGTTTAAACCTATTCAATGAGGGGGTATAAGATGGAAATCTATTCAAGGAGTTTAGAGAGGTAGGGGGTTATTCAGCACAGCAAATTTCCTGATTCAACACACCAGTTACATCATCACAAAATCAGAACACAATAACCTATTTTTTGATTTTTCTAAAAAAAAATTTTTTAAATTTTTAATTTTGATTTATAAGGTCTGTGTACAAAAAATAAAAAAATAATTGTAAAATTTGATCACCTACTCTTTGATAGTACAGGTTTTAAGCTATGTATACATATAAAATGCATATTGATAGCACATTTCGTTAAAAAGTTATTTAACATTTATGAACCCGGGGCAATTTCAGATTTCCATTCCATTCTCTCCCCCACCCCCCTCACACTTGACTGGGGTGGCCAATTGACTCAGTAACCACGGGAATCGACTCGGAGGCATCGGAAACCCATATAAACATACCCGACAACAACAAAAACTAAAAAGTAGCTAAAAATTGCTAAGGGTGCCAGATTTAAACAAAAATCAACTAAATCTGGCAATACAGCTAAATTATCATTCTTAAATACTACTAACACGTTAGGGAAGCTCATTTCAGCTAGTGTCAACAAAAAATGGGTAAAATTTATATATTTTTTTAGGTTTTCTTGAAATTGCCCAAAAAATAAAAATTTTCTTTTTTTAGAAATTTTTAAAAATAGTTATTATTTTTATTTTTTTAAATTTTTACCTTAAATGATTGCCAAATGCCCATATTTTATCATATCTAGAACTAATTTCTGTGTTATAGTTTTTAAGTTACAGTTACTTAGAAACAAAAAAAAGGTCGATTTTTATTCTGAAATTGACGGTATCTTAATTTCATATTAAATTTTACTTTTTTTTTTTACTATTTTTAATAATATTTTTCATAAAATATGCTTAAAAAAGATTTAACTAACATATGATGACATATTGTCACTCTAAGAAGGGTTTTTAGAAGTGGGGTTTTTTTTCATTACATTGGTTTTTTTTTGTAAACCATGGTTTTTTTTTTATCTAAATAATTTTAAAAGTATTAAAGCGAAACAAATAATTTTTCATAGGATTATAGCCTAGGCCTTGCCATTATAAGAAATTATTATAAAAGTCCGATATGTAAAATAGTTTAATAGTTATAGGCCAAAAACTGAAAAATGGGTTTTTTTTATGTAACAGCACTATATATATATATATATAAGATTTTATATTGAAAGTTATATAGAATTATTTTTTTACATTTCTTTATATAATTAAAGGAAAGTTCATTAGAAATTCTGGTTCTGGCTGGAACCAAAAATTTCAGTCCGGTACACCCCTAATCTTAATTAGAAGCAAAGTTATGTATACCCCAAGTTTGGGGGTTTGGGCCACACCCCCAAATTTTAAAGACTTATCTCAGTCCTTATTTTACATAGAAGGTTGAAAAAAAAAAAAAACCTTTCAATAGAGAATTTTTAGCTTTTTATAAATGATAAAGTCAATATTTTATATAAGGACAATATTAAAATTATGGCCATTTTAATTTTTGGGGGGGAGGGGGGAGAATCCCCAAAGTACACAGAAATGAAAAAAAAAAGTACAAAGCATCATTAATCTACTTTTAGGGAGATCCTTCATTCATTTTGTATCTGTAATACATACAAGGTTAAGTGTTTGTATATTTTAGTAATTTTTAAAATTTAGTTTATATTGGACTTTTGAAAATTTTAATTAACTATGCTGTACTATGTCTAGAATAACTTTGTTAGAAGGAAATTTTGCAGCTTCTTTTCTTTCAAGTATGTGATTGCGACAACTGTATTCAATTAGGGGGTACTCAACACTCAAAATGTTCTTCATAAGTACCTAATATATATCCTCAGTGGACAAAAAAAGAGAATGTTTTTTGCAACCTGGTGCATGAAGTTAATTTTACAATCTTTTTCATCTGAAATTGCCTCAATAAACCCAATGTAAGGAATCTTATCAAGTACAAAGAACATATTTGCCTATTTTTGTAATCAATGTAGGTCATGGATGGAATTGATTTGTCAGATGAAATTTGGTGTACAATGTATTCGGTTGAATCTGATGTGAATGCTTTGACTACCATTAAATTATTGGGAATTATTTTATGGAATCCTTGTGTACCTTTTAAAGTTTGAGCAGTCTGAAATCTAGATTTTAATTGTTCTTCAATTTTTGATATTTCAAATGGAATGTAAAAGAATTTTATTGAATCAGCAAAATAGTCTGCTGAAAATTTAAAAAATTCTAATTGTTATAATTGGAGATTTACAAATCCTTTGGAAACTCTCCTTAGTTTGCAGCCCTTTTTAACTTTGCCTCCAATATCATCACTGGCATTCTTACCATGCCCAGTACCAAAAAAATTTCATTGACATTTCTTCTCAAATTCTCAAATATTATATTACTAATTTATGAAATTGTAATTTATTTATATCACCAATTCATTCGTTGTTATAATTTCAAAGTTTGAAGATGAGTGGTCCCATTAAGTCCCAGCCCAGTTTACGAACGGTCCCACTAAGGCACAGTTTACGAACGAAACGTGTTTGTTGAAGAGAAACGTATTTTTACATTCTCTTTTAATTACAATTAATTATTCTGAAGGATTATACTAAACAAAATAAACTAGGCATAAAATTAAATCTTAGATCTGTGAAAAAAAATGCATACATTTATTAAAACAAAGCAGTAATTTTCAGAAAAATCACCAAGAATAATGTCTTTGTTGTCCAAGTTTTCTTTTAAGATATTTTAAATATTCTGATTGTGACTTGGAAATATAATGGTGGCATGTTAGGGAAAGAATTTTGGAAGATAGAGTGCCTAAATTCATCTCTTGATGAAAAAATTGTGGTGAGTGTTGACCTATCTATACTTATTCACTGTTAATAATTAATGTTGTTTCTTTCATCTAATTTTGAGAGTTTTTAAATACTCTTCCACTCTGAATTTTTCCTGGACATTTTCTGCCTTGTCCTAGCATACACTTTAGATTGTTCATATTACAAACCCACTTTTCTATCAAAGTCTTATATGTAATGTCTTTGTGAGCAATACTTGATACCATAAGTGGGTTTTGATGATGTGTGCGCATGCACACATTATGAGTGTCCTTTAGGCCTGCAATCATTCACCACTTTGGTCTTAACTTTGTAAATGTTGAAAATCTAACAGGATCTTTTGAGTTGTATTTGTATTTGGGAAAAAGTTATTTTAAATTTGACAATAATAGACATTTCTGTACATGTTCTTTTTTTTTTGCTATCAGCCATTCTAACACTTAAACAGTCACATTAGCCAGGACATAACCTAGTTATTTCATCATCCCCATAGAAAGAAATAAGTTCCTGTATCTGTTCATTATATAAAATCCTATTACTTTGGCACCTATGGTAGGTTTTTCTATGCTCTGGCTTTATTCACTAAATATTTGCTAGCTTCAAAATAGGACATGGTTTCAGTAATTTTGAATGGTGATAAAGTCAAAATCTGCAGTTTTAGTTCCGGTTCTGGCTGGAACTAACTTGGTTCTGGACGGTATTTACAGGAACTTTCCACTTTTTCAAATCTTTCTTTAAAAAAATCAGTAATTGATTTGTCAATTTACACAGTCATGATTATGCATTAAAAATATAGAAAATTGATCAGCGAATTATGATGTAATAAATTCACGAAAACAGAAGGAATTTTTCGCTAAGTAAAGCGATTTAGTGAAGGTAGTGCTCACGGGATAACCCATTTCACACCACTTTGTTTATAAACAAATGGTTACCATGTTGGTTTGCTGATAGGCAAACTCCACTAAATAAGTTTGCTTTCACTAATTATACTAATTAATAGACTAATAGTACAGAGTTTCTTAAAGTTAACACAAGAAAGGTTTATCACAATTCACAAATATGTATTTCTTTTCCTTAAGTTAAAATATAAGTTTTTATCAGTTTTTTTTTTTTAAGCATGAGGCGTGTGGGACCATTTTCGTTTTTGTCATTTGTGCTTACGCTGGATAAAAAATGCTTACACAGTTTTAGCATGAATTTTGTGCATAAATGATCATGATTTCTCAGGAAAGTTACTTTTGTTTACAAAAATTGGAATCAGCAGTTGTTTTGGAATAAACAAAAAAAATAATAAATTACAAATAATTGATCAACTATTATGATGGAGTTTATCGATTTAGAAGAAATTGGATTTAAAGTTAATTTTATTGAATGAAACATTCGAAATTCAAGCAGGCCTACCATGCCGCCATCATGTTTGTTTACATTTTTTTATAAGAACATGCTAAATTCTGCAAGACGGAAATAGCAACCTTACAGAATTAAGTGAAATTCCTTACATTTGGTGAGCATATTTTGCGATTTTGCACTAAGTTTGACAAAAACGAATGCAAACTCGAGCATTTCTTACGTTTGATAAGCACATATGCAAAAACAAAAATGGCATAAGCTGAAGAGAGAGAAAGTAGAATATGTAAGGTGTAGCGGAAGTCGCTAAGTTCTGGTTCCGGCCAGAACTTTTCCAAGGTTCCAGAAAGTTCCAGCTCCAGCCAGAACCAAAAATTTTGGTTCTGGTACATCCTTAATGGGGATAAAGTCAAAATATGCAGTTTTCTTTCATATGATGCCTTTTCATATTGTTCATGTATCATGAAACTAATTAAACCAACCATTAACTTACTAGTAGGGATGTGCCGAATATTCGGTAAGTATTCGGTATTCGGCCTATTCGGCCAAAATGCCGAATATTCGGTATTCGGCTTTTTGCCGAATATTCGGTATTCGGCTTTTTGCCGAACTATTCGGGCCGAATATTGAGCTTTATAAACAAAATTACGTCAACATAAGGGAAAGTTTTTTCAATTTAAATTTGAAATTTTAGAAACTTATTTTCCAAAAAAATAAAAATATAGCCAAATTTTGTAGCCAATATGGAGAAAATCTTTGTCATTTGTCAGATCCTATAAGGGCCTTTGACATTTTTCAATATTCTAAAAATAGAATTCATTTAGTGATAGGGATAATGGACCAAACATGGTAGCTGGTATAAGGGAGAGTGGTTTGCCATCAATTTCATGTTTTATTCACATGTTGCAACTATGCATTAACGATTCAATATTAGAAGTCTGTTAAAGATATTTTATCTACTTGCAGAAGCATATCCTCTCATTTTCACCATTCAGCAACGGCAGCTGCAAAGCTTAAAACTTTACAGATGCAGCTGAATGTCAAACAGCATAAATTAATTCAAGACGTTTCTACACGCTGGAAGAGAACTTATGATATGCTTAAAAGATTGTTTGAACAAAAACTTCCCCTCTATCCATATACGCTGCTGAATGCAATCAGAAAATGTTGACTGATTTTCAGTGGCAAAATTATTCCATTTACTTGAGCCATTTGACAACATCACTAAACAAGCATTAAACGTGAAGTGACACAGTCGCCCAAGTGATCCATTCCATTTTAGCACAAATCTATTTTTAAATAAGGGCAATTAAAAGCAAAAGCTCCAGTGGAATAATTACACTGTTGAAGAGCTTAAGAAATCAGTAGAAAAACGACTTTCTTTCTAGGTGATAAATCTTTGTGTGTAGCTACTTTCTAGATCTTGCTATTCAAGCTTATTTTTCAACTTGAATCAGATGAGTCAGTAAAAATATGGTCGTTGAGGCATGGAAAGAAAATGCATGAAAATTTAGCTCCTGACTCTTCTGGTGACGATGATTCAGGTAGGTGGGAAAGTGAAGCTGAAGGTTCCATTTTCACTTCTTAATGGATTATTTAAAGAAATTGTGGCATCAAAATCAAATCATACAGAAAAGAAAGTGGAGAAAAAAGAAAAGTCCCATTCTTCTGACGATGTGATTATTGTACATAAAAAGTAAAAGGCTATACAGAATTACATAAAGAAATAAACAAATATATAAGTTTGCCTACTTTGACCAGTGAAGACACTGATATTACCTTCAATTGGTGGAAAACACTGGAAATAGTTTTATGAATTTGAAACTAGCACAAAATACCTTTCAGCTCCACCGTCATGCAGTCGAAAAAAGTGAAAGAATATTTAGAAGAGGAGGAAATATTTATGAAGCCACAAGAAATAGGTTATCCCCTGAAAATGGAGAACTGCTAATGTTCTTTCATTTAACTTTAGAGCTTATTCAAATAAAGTTTAGTTTAATATCTTTAACTACGAAACTTTTCAATTTTCTCATTACTATTTTTACTTATGTGAATGGTTTGCTACAGGTAAGAAATAGTTATTTACTTTTTGTTTTTTTACTTTGTATATAACACTGGTATGCATGAAATTTCTTGGACGGGGTTTCACAATTGATTATTGATTTGCTGATTCCAAAAATGTAATCAGTTTTTGCATATCACATCGCATTTGTGAGATATTGTGTGCAACACAGATTTGTAAAATTTTATGATTTTTACCTTTTCAAGAGGGTCTATCACAATTATTGGGATATATATATATATATATATATATATATATATAGTATATATATATATATATATATATAGTATATATATATATATATATATATATATATATATATATATATATATATATGGTTGAGGTCTAGAACGTATGTCGCACAATGACATTTGCCTGGTCTGCCCGGCCGGAATTTGAAAATTCCGGCCGAACCGGAATTACTAATTTACTTCAGAGAAAATTTGCTGGAAGAGATTATTTTATTTAACCCATAGCCAATCTTTTAACAAAATATAATAAGTAGCCTTGTGTAGTATACATATAGTGTATCACATACCTACAGTATTATTTAAATAAAGTTTACTCAAATACCTCAAAATATAGAATTATAAGATATTCACATTAAATTCAAATTTAAAATTATATATATATATATATATATATATATATATATATATATATATATATATATATATATATATATATATATATATATATATATATATATATATATATATATATATATATATATATATATATATATATATATATATATATATATATATATATATATATATATATATATATATACATATATTTTTTTAAAATTATATATGTAAATAAGATATATATATATATTATATATATATATATATATATATATATATATATATATATATATATATATATATATATAAAGTTAACTTTCTTTAAACACTTTTGAAAATATTGCTGAAATTGTGGTGAAGTAAAAGAAAAACTGTTCACCAGTATTGGGCTATATTTTTAAACGCTTTTCCTCAAATATATTCTTGCTTCTGAAAATGAAAATAATTTCTCTGAATATATGGAGGAGACTGGAAAGGAGAGTAATTTTTGGGCTAGTACTGCTATGTTTGGGAATTTAGCTTTGTTTACTTTCCACCAGCACCAATTAAGGAATTCTTCTTTTCCCAGATTAGAAATTGATTTTTCTGGTAAAAAAAATTCAATTTCTTTAAGAATTTCACCTTTTGAAGAGCCACTGATTTTTCTTTTTTTCCTTTTTACACCAACTGACTCGCTGTCACTTTCACTTTCTTCAAACTTATAAAAACTAAGTAACTTTGCAGTAATTTCTTTTCTTAATGCTCCTGATGATTTTGAGGTACTTGGCAAATCTAAGTTTATTGTAGATAATGCTCGTTGAAGGGCGCACGAAAACGCGAAAAGCGTTTCACGATAAATGCGAAAAACGGTTAAACACCCAAATTTTCCGACTGAACGAAGTACAAC
>JABUQX010129870.1:2500-10000 GCA_015478945.1 Trachelipus rathkii
TATTTCGGTTTTTAACACTAACTAAAACTATATATATATATATAATAATATATATCATAGTGGGAATATATATATATATATATATATATATAATATTCACTTATATATATATATATATATAGGCTAAATAATAATATTATAATATACTATAATATAATATATAATATATATAAGTCAAACTCAAAAAGGTAAAAGACGCTACATTCTACAACGGTAGTACTCGTACAACCTAACGGAGATCAGTTATATCTGTTAGCAAGTTTTATCAAATTCTAATTTCGCTCATTGTCACATTTTTCAAAACTTTTACATATTTTTGTAAAAAAAAATAAAAAATTGTCATTAAACAAATTGTTAACAAACATACGCTTATCTTTGGGGATCATATGTCACTTTCCCAGTGATTATCTTTTTTTTCCTGTCTGGACCGTCTTTTTGTAACAATTTAAAGACACTATGCTTGTTTTTTTTATGTGGGCTTTCAGGTTTGTTGTATTCACTGGATCTCACATTTCTGCACAGAGATTACAAACTGCCCTGTCGGGCAATTAGATATATTTTTTAAATAATCCCAGACTCTACTTTTCGATGATATGTTAATTTACTTTTATTCAATTCTCTACTCGTTATATTTAAACTTCTCTAAAAAAAAAATTAAAGAAAGAAAAAGAGAAAACAGAAGATATTTAAAAATAGTAACTCACCTCGATCTGCGATTGTATCTGTTACAGTCTCTCAACCTTCTATCAACTTTTGATCAACTGATAACTCAAATAGTGTGATTAGTGAATACTCAGAATAAGACAATTTGACTATGTGACTTATCGTGCCATGTCCGATCCCCTTCTCCTATTTTTGGTTCCCTGAAAAGACTGAAAAATCTAAAACCCACCAATTTTTCGGTTTATTTTATCCACGACATTGGGGGGACGAACGAAAGAACGAAAATATGGAGAGTGAAAAGTATGAGTATTTATCAATCACTTCAGGGATGTTCGGGAGAGGGGGATAAGATTTTTTTTTCCGGCCTTTAAAAAAATTTTTTTGGAAAAGAAATATATGGAGCACCTTTTAATTGGTCAGTCAAAAAAAAAAATATTACGATATATATCGCCTTAGATAATATCGACTACCAAAATATCGATATATCGAGCCAAATATATATAGATATTCGATATATCGATATTTTTTTGGCCATACCCTAATCTATATATATATATATATTCTATACTATATATATATATACATATATATATATATATACTATATATACTATATATATATATATATATATATATATATATATTATATATATATTTAATATAATAATAATTATAAAGTTAAATTATTTACACATGAGGAGGCCTAATAATATATATATATATATATATAACACTTTTCAAGGGGAGGGAATCTTCTCTAGATTTACGTTTAATAAACTTAGAGAGCAGTCTCCTTATTTATATTAAAAGAGTGGAAAGTTCTCGTGCCTTTGTCAGCTTTCAAATATGTCAACTAAGAAATCCAAAGGCTAACACTATACAAACATTTTACAGGGTAAATTCACACATCATACAATCTTCACTGCTCTTAACTTCATAGCACGACAAGTACCTTTATTCTACATCTGGGGTATTGAAAATGAGCGTATTCATGTATTAATTCACCGCTAACATGATTCTTTACACTTTTTATTTCAATTTTACATAATATTTTGTATATTTATTATGCAATTTTTTCATTCATTTACATGACCAATTTTCACCAAAAAATAAGGGAGAGAAGTACTTTACTCGTACAATTATGAAATTTTTAAAAAAGATCGATCGTTTCTACAGTCTACCACTAGTATTAACACACTACCACCTTGCTGAGAGTGAGCGGTTTAGAAAATTCACAGCATATCGCCTCTAGATATTATATATATTAATAATATAATATTAATAATAATATAATATTATATATATAAATATATATATATACTATATATTAATATATAATATATAATTAATATATATATATATATATATAATATATATTATATATATACTATATAATATATATATTAATATATATATATATAATATATATATATATATATATTATTATATATATATTATAATATATATATATATCAGGGCCGGCTCGTTGCCTGGTTTGCAGGTTTGCGCAACCACCATTCTTTCCACTAACAGATATTGTGTGTGCATCTATTTATTATTTTTTATTATTCTTTAATTTTTTTTATAATAGAGATAAAAATATTAAAAGAAATATAATTTGACATCTTATATTAACACTCCAATGATTTATTATTGAATGAAATAAAAAGCCGTCATTGAATAGCTGTATTCAAATGATCAAACCAATACTGATTGCTTTGACAGATCAAACTTTTACAACATATATGTCAAATATTATAAATTTATGAACTAGAGAGATTAGAATGTCGTGTGTAAAAATATACCCGCGTCAACGTTTTTATACCTACAACAGGTGTTGTATATGAAGAACAACCGCTTGTTTTTCTTAACATTGGACCACCTTAACCCTTAAATAACTGAAATTCAAAATTTGCCTCGTACGAAGCAATTATAAAATTAGCGCTCAACATGTCATAATTGATCGTCCCAGGAAAACGATACATTTTGCATGGTTTGAGCAATTTTAGTCAGTTTTTACTTTTGAAGCGTTATGTGTAGTCTGTGTAAAGTTTTTTCAGAACTCTATGCCTGAATAAATGAATACATCGTAAAAAAAAATATTATAATAATAAATAGCTATATTAAAAATAATTATTATATAATTTTTTGTTTTATCAAAACAGTGTTAAGTGAATTCCAGATTGCTAGCCTTATAATATTACCTTATTATTATTATTAATATTAATCATTATTATTATTACTATTCTTATTAATTTTAATTTAATTATAATTATATTAATTAAATTATTATTATTATTATTATTATTAATTATTATATTATTATTATTATTATTATTATTATTATTATTATTATTATTATTATATTATATATTATTATTATTTAAGAAAAATATTGATATTTTAATATATAATTTATTTAGTTTGGGCAGATCTAATTTTTAATGTATCTAGCTGATTTATACTTTGTTTTATTGTTGTCTCATAAGAACCTCATAGGTACCATATATTATTATATATATAATTATAATATATATATATATATATATATATATAATTATATTATTATATTAATATATATATTATATATATATATATATATATATATATATATGGGGTAGGTGTGTTTAATTTAAATAATACTTGTTTTCAATTTAATCATATATGTAAAGTAATCTATGAGGAGAGAGAACGAGAGAGAGAGATTAGAGAGTATTTAGATATGTAAGAGAGAGAGAGAGAAGAGAGAGACGAGAGAGAGAAGTAAAGAGAGATATTTATTAATCCCTTAATATATATAGGCCTTTATTCACACAGGCCAGAGAGCATAAAAAAATTAGAATCGGAATGGTGGAGGTGATTTTTATTGCTAGGCCATGAAGTAATTAATTGTCATTTAGAAGTGGAGACCATATTTCTACGAATTTATCTTTTTAGTTATATTTTCCTGAAATGTTATATAAATGATTATGATAAAATAAGAAGAGTCAAAAAATTTACTAAGCAATTATGGTAATGTGCTAATACGGTATTAAATTAGTTAAACAATTAAGGTCAATTTACATAAAGTTTCATAATATATTCTCTAAATCTAACATCACGTCAAGAGAGCGCGCTAGTTACAAAATATGTTACAGATGTTATAACATTTCGTTTGAGTAAGTTGTTACACGGTACCGCTCGCGCTCAGCGCGCATTTGGAGCGAGAGCGGTCTACCATGCATACACGCCAGCCTGCAATGCATTTAGTATATGGTATATATGGTATGTTTTATAAGTTTTTTAATTTTAACTCTATAAAAATTAATACTAAATGAAAAAATATTATACTACAAGATAAAAATAATGTTGAAATGGAAAATATCTAATTTAAGACCAAATAAGAAGTGCACAAAATAAAATTTTAAGAAACAAAAAATTTATTTAAAATAAATAAAAAGTGCCGGGCCTTTTACGTAGGTCCATGTATGTATTTTGGTTGTTAATTAATTTTAATTATATGTCAAATATGTGCTAAATATATTATTAAAAAAGTATATACACATACATACATATATTAAATAAATATACAAAATAAATAAAAATAATAAATATATAAATATAAAGAAATTTAAAAAATACCAAGTTATCTAAAGCAAAAAAATATATATAATATATATATAATATTATATATATTAATATAATATATATATATTAATATATTATATATATATTTAATATAATTATATATATATATATTTATTATATATATATTAATATAGTTAATATATATATACCTAACATAGGAAAACAGGGGGAGCAGAAAGTTAGGAGGATTACAAAATGTATATTTTACTTTTTCTTGCAGTTACTCATGTAAGAATTAATAAAACATAGTGTAATACATATCCCATTGTGTGAGTACTGTTCTCACTTCTGACCTATGGCCAGCATCCTCACCGAAAGCAACATGCCATGTAACTAAACAAATCTCACAACAGCTACCGGAAAATAAAATAACATTTTTGCAGTGTTTCAGCAAGCCACCAGTTGCAATATCGATGTGACAACAAACACAATATATATATTTTATTCTCTATATTTATAGGTGACTAATAGGTGCCCACCCACAACCTTTGAGAGTATTCAGTATATTCTAGAGTATAGTGGACTTGCGACGATATCGCCCTCATTAACCTCCTATCACCTTGACCAATCAATACGAGAGATAGTATTTACCACTTGTTTTTTTTTTTATTATTATTATTATTATTAAAGAACCATTTGTATGACCGCTGATGTACCTTGTTATCCTATTTTAGAGTATAGGGTGTAGCGCCGTGACTGGCAGGGACAGATGGCGCGGGTTCTGAAGTCTCCCCCCGTCGTCCCCCGTTAGGCTGCCTCTAAATTCCGAGATATATCTCTCTATTGTCTAGGTTATGGTTAAGGAGTAATACCATGGGTATCTCACTTTAGGTTAAAAAAAGAGAGTATCTAAACATTTGGGCAATCTCGTTTGTTCTGCGCTCTCTCTCCGCACTTTGCTATAGACTTTCCATCTTCACTACCTCGAATAAACGTATAATTATCCTTATTTTTACGAGGAACTACTCTTCTCTCTTCCAAACATTTTATTACACAATTTTAATTTTTCAAAAAGCGTTATTTTTTTTTTTTTAATTTCATTCATAAAAATGTCTCTCTCTGTAATTTAATAAAATATGTTTATTTATTTTACTGTAGATGTTATAGTTTTTTTTAGCTCTACTCCTATGCAAAAACTGGTGCCATTTCGGATGCTGACCATATATACGGGTATATTAGTCATTAAATTATATAAATATTGAATTATATAATATATATATATTATATATAACGGATGTTTATAATATATAATATATATAGTATATAATATATATATATATATATATATATTATATATATATATATATATATATATATATATAATACTTTTTGTTTTCCAATAACCAGCTATGTTTCTTTACCACTTAAATATTTGACATTAATTTATTTAACACTTCCACAATATGATTTTAATTTTACCCTTAAATCTTGCGAGATCTAATTAATGCGTGTTACAGGAATTATATATTTACTAAGTTACACCTGAAACTCTAGAGATCCTTGAATATATAATATATATATATATAATATACTCATTTTATTATTTTTTAATAATTAATATAATCTTTATATATATATATAATATATGTATATATATATATATATATATATACTCACCTACTAATATATATATATACTTATACTTTGGAAAAGTATAGGGCTTTATACTTGACCAATAAATATATATATATATAAATAGGTATATTATTTATATAATAATATAAGGTTATATATATATATCATATAAATTATTATAATATATATATATAATGATAATTTATATATATATTATATATATAATATATATTATATATATATATATATTATATATATATATATATATATTTTATATCTATATATATATATATATATAATATATACTATAATATATATATAACTTTATTTATTGTTTTCACATGTTTATTGTTTCTGGTGTGAAGACACATGGACCAAAAGAGGTGTAACATATATAAATCATCTGGCATCTACGGCAATCTATGAAAAGCACACAAGTCACACATGAAATGCTTTAAAGCTATCTTTCATTGTTTGGAAAATTAAACATTGCTAAGCAGATGAACAGCGAGTATAGAAAATCAATAGCATAAGCATACATGAGTAATGTATATACAACAATAAGGTCATATCTTGAATATATCCTAGTAACAACTGCATAAAATATTTTGTGGAGCATTATGAGTTGGCATTGAGTAGGCATAAACGAACCTGATCTCTACAACCTACTTACCATAGGGTCTTCAATGGAGCTAAGTGAACTTCAGTGCAAAGAGTTAGATAATTCATTAAGGGTCCATCTAGATAAGACAGGCCCACTGTTTTCAAAGGGAACTATCAGAAACAATCACAGAATCGAACTTCTACAATTATCTTGATATAATATGTCAGCGAAAGAGATATAGTAAGTAGAAAAATTTCATGAGCTTAGATATTTCATATCTGTCCATTATTATGAGCAGATGAAACGAGTGATGTTTCCAACATATATCAAATGGTTGTCAATCTTTAGATTATTGTTACGGAAAACAACAGAAAGATTTTGAAACTTTATTGCACCAGAAAAGCAATGACGCTGAAACACTTACTACTGTCTTTAAAGAGAATCGAGAAAAGTTGAGGTATTAAATAGACTACACAAGGATAAATTATATATACACATCACACTTATGATGGATGGCTATTAACCGTATGAGAGGTTCGTCTGGTGTGTGTTCAGGCTAAGTTGAGAGAAATATATCATAAAGCTGAATTGATATATAATATAATAGTCATGCTCAATAATTTTTACAGTTAATTATAGTTGATGCTAAGAGTGTTGCATTCAATGTTTGTTTATAGTGCAGTAGAATGTGTCTCGCACCTTGTGGTTTGTTTGGCCTATAGTTGCTTCATATGCCATATGTGTGTGCATGTTGTTGTGTATTTTTCCATCTGGATCCCCAGGAGATGACAGCAGTGTTGGATCAAGTAGTGGAAAGACGATTACCTCGGTCAATTCCAACTAGGATTAGAAATTTCATTTTCAAGAATCAGTAAATCAAGTTTTTCAATATAGGAAAAAGAAATAATAGAATGCTTAAGGTATATTTTAAATAGGGAGAGGATAGAGCGAATTTCAAGATCCGTAATACAATTTCCCTTGCAATGCTGGATCATGTCAGGTTATCGAGAGTAAATAATTTAATTTTTGGAT
>JABUQX010129870.1:12500-23846 GCA_015478945.1 Trachelipus rathkii
GTCTTTTAATCTAATATTTCTTAATTTTTCTAATGTATTCATATATACTCTCTAACTCATTGACAAACTCAAACTCTTGTCCCAAGATATATTGTGACTCACGTGAGAGCACGTGCGAAACACATATATCAGGTGCTTCAACACATCAATTCGATTACGACCTCTCGTTTTACTCTAAGAACTTGCGTACTGCCGTATACTAATCTCTTCCGAGACTCTGTGCTGAGAAACTTCTCACGAAGAGTTGCTATCCGTGCATAGCTGGATATGTATTCTCTGGTGGGCTGTTCTGACTAACTCGTCAGTGAAATTAATTTATTTAAGAGCTCACACATCCTAAGACACTCACATAATCTACCTCACCTCTAAAACACCCTTTCAACTTCCCTATCTCTATCGATCGGCTCTAACTCTAGATTCTCCTTTGATCAAATTAATAAACATTCATTAGCCTTTAACATAAAACAAAAAAATGTCTTGGAAATACTCACATCACAACGGTTGCAATGGAGCGGCCTACAAGATACTCTGGGGATTCTGATTTAAGACTGATAATAAAACTATTATTTACCTCTCTCAGTTTGGTCTGAGCAAGTATATCAAAGACTCATAAAACGCCCACTATGTATGGAGTACTGCTTCAATATCTGGGGGGGTTCCACTCTTAGTTGAGTCATTATCACTACCGGCTTTTGAGGACTAAGGGTCGAGTCAAAGGCCCAAAAGACTTATAAACTGTTTCCGTACTTTTCCACTTTCATCATGACCCTCTATCTATTGAGCGGCGCGAAATGTTGGTGCTTATCTCTTTCTTATAGGTACCTATATATATATATATATATATATATTTATTTAGTAGGCAATTTTTTCTTTAACATCGGATGGCAGGACGAATATTTGCTTTCGGTATTTATAGAGTCTAGCGTAGCTATGGGTCAGCTTTATAGCGAGAACTTGTCACTCGTTTAAATTATTCTTATCGCGAGATAACCTCTCACACTTTGTCACAGAGATCCACGGTTTGTAGTCAAACAGGGGTATGACTGTGTTCCCTGCGCCAGTATCTAATGTAAAGTTGAGTTTAGCAATGAAGCTTCTACTCTTTGGCATATTTAATAGCCTAAATGCGCATGATTTAGATGCGTGCTCGCGGTTTCCCTGTGGTCTTTACAGTTCAATCCTACCACTCTCTGTTCTCTGACATGAGTGTCGACTACTGCGGAGATCATCTCACACACTTAGTGTTGATACCCATGGCTCTCAATATATTCGACACCGACAAGCTATCGGTTAATCACCACCCGCACTTCAAGCCTGCGTCCTGTGGCTCAATATGTCTGAAATAATCTATGCTCCGTTAGTTTTATGTACCTCTTTCTTAGGCGACAACACAATCAATGTCTCATCACTTGAAATATGTGAGTTTCGAGCCGTTGAGTGGTTGTTGAAATAAAACTGTATATAATTTAAACACACAGTTATGAGTATAAGGATAGACAATTAAAATATATTAAAATAATAATATACCTAATAAGCTCAATAATAATTTTAGTTCTGCCAATCCGAGGGTTAGAAAATTTTAACATAATAATTAAAAGCACACTACGTTGTAATAAAGTTAATATCATTCAACTAATAATATAAATATATTATATATATACTATATATATATATATATATATATTATATATACTATTATATATATAATATGCAGTATTATATATATATATATAATATATAATATATCATATATATTAATAATATTATAATAATAATATATTATAATATAGATATATTATATATATATTATTAATATTATATAATTCATATATTATATAAATACTTAATTAATCTATAATCTATATATATTTAATATATATATATATATATTATATATATATATATATTATATTACATTCAGTTGAGGTAGTGTAAGTAGGAATAGGTATCTTGGTAATATAGGCATATAGTCCTAATCTTATTTTTATATAGATAAAACAATTAAATAAATTAAGAAAAACAATATAAATATAATAATATAAAAAATGTTTTAATATATTATAATAATATAATATAAACCATAAGAAAAGAAAAGTCAATACTAAAAATATTAAGAAATATATATTAAAACCAAAATTATGTGATATATTTATATTATATTAGCATTATTGTCACTATCATTACATACTGCTTAATCTTTCCTAGTGATACAATATTAAGCTCGAAGCTGTAAATATAAAATTAATTACGTTATACTTATCATAATAAATGAGGTGAGAGGTACTAAGCCGCCCACGCATAAATCATGGTCGTACTCTCTACTTTTAAAGATTTGTACTATAATATATATAAAACGCTCTTAAAAAAACATATATACGAGAGATAGTTGAATCACATAAAATCGCCAGATTATAAGAAGGCTAATAGACTGTGTTATTTTTCCTATTATGATAACATATAAATATTATATATATTATATTAATATAGTATATTATATATATTATATATATTATATATTATTATATATATATATATAATATAATATTATATATATATATTAAATATTAATATATATATATATTAATAATATATATATATATATATATATTAATATATATAATATATATTAATTATATTAATATAATATATATATAATATGTTAATAGTACTTAAAATTAAAATATATTTAGTGTACAAAATAATATTAAATGTTATTATATTATATAATTTAGAATTGCCCAAATATGTGAGTTAAACGTAATTTTTTTCAAAGGAAACGAGAAATAAAGAAAACGAATTGTCTAAGGGGATAATCATTTAGACACTATAATTTTAATCATTTGTAAATTTAGCTATCAATCTTAAATATTAACTCAATTTATTATTCTAAGTAATTCATTATATATATTTAAATATAATATTATTAATTACTTTAATAATATATATAGTAATGTATTTTTTTATATTAATAACATAAATGTTTCTCTTATATATAAAAATTATATTTATTCTTATATTGACCTTAGAAGATTATTTATATTTTTATTGTGATATATTATATAAGGATTGTACTTCACTCAAATATAAAATGGATAACAGTATGTTTACTCACTCAAGATTCTATGAAAATATAGAACATTTACAATTTAGGTATTGTAGTAGGATTATATTAGCCAAACCTTCGTTTACAACGAAATATAAAAAGAATATAAATAAATATTTTTTTATATACTCACGAATTCTGCAACGACGTTATTTTCTATATAATAATAAATGTGATTTTATTTATATAGTAATGTGATTAATAATATCAACATCAAATAAAAGTGTGTTTTAAACTATCTTCTTTATACAATATTGTGAAGAAATAAGTGAAAATACATACCTTGAGGATGTAACTTAACTTGCAATCACAACTTGATTCTTATTGTGTATTATAAACAATGTGTACTGTAACGCCGTGAGTTCCCATAATAATGGCACAATAAATTAAAATATATAATATTCACATGCCATTAACATACTCTTGCTCTAAAATTGCGTTTTATTGCCAATCTTGTGAAAAAATAAAATAACATGATAAAAATAATTTATTATAAAAAAATATTCCATAAAAATTTACAATATTGGATATCAAATTAACAGTAAAATTAATTATATATTATATAATATTATATTCTCTCTGGTAATTGGTAATTAGTATAATAATTGTTTGTTTATAAATACTAATTGCAATAATAATACTAAAAATATGGTGTTACCTTGAATTTGAGAAAGACTTTTATTAATGTTAAAAAGAATGCTTTTTATTATAATTATTATGGTTGCAAGTTTTTTATAATATGAATTCATATTTATTTCAGGAAACCAAAATCTCATCTTTCAATGCTCATTTAATCAAAAGTGTTCCGCTCTTGTTGGTGTACAACGAGACTTTTTCACAACACATAATGTGATTTGCTATAGTACAGACTAGCTGAGAAAAGGATCGGAACAATACACATAATTCGCCAATGTACAATGTTCATGTTGTCGAAATGGATCTTACTTAAACATAAAGTACGTTTTGGCAGAGGCACATTTACCACTACATATTGTAAGGAATTTGTCTCGTTCAGGCTGATTGCGGTACTGATGGACAATCACGGATGTTGAATTTACTCCAGTCAAGCGAACTCTTGCTAACCCCATTAGTGTATCAGGCAGGATAGGGGTTTAATTCATTTTATAAATAAATTTATGCAACTAAAACAACTGGCAGCATAAGGCATTCTCGAAGTACGACTGGTTTTAGTCTGAGATATATTGTGATGGAGGTTTATAATTTGGTCATTTTATTAGTTGATAGCTACTTGGGTAAGTCAATTTCGCACTAGTATTTTGAAATTTTATGACTATTCTTGATATAGCAATGAATCTATTAGCTTATATGATAAAGTAAACAGGGGAACTTGTGTGTGTATCAAATCCGCTGTGTATTGCTTGAACAAAAGCAAAGTTTTGCTATAGCCACTTATCAAAGTCTTTGCATACTTGAGAATGATCCGATCCTTTACCAGATTTTGCGGACAAGACTGAGCATATAACTAAGTGTTTCTTCATGATTTGAATTGATATACGTGATAGGACTCAAAAATACAGTATCAATCAGCAAAATACTTACGAGCTGAGCAGTGTTTCTTTCCAGGGCGCGCTATATTTATGAAGCTCTTTGAGATTAATGTGTTTAAGCATAACCTTCGCAATGCATGAAGGGAATGACTTATTCTTAGAAAAATGAACCAATATCTCCAGTACCCTGAATATAGCTTTGGTGGTTGTTTATGTAGAGATTGAGAAAAAAGTGTGGTAGTGTTTTCATCTGAGATGCCGACGAATTTTCACAAACTACGAACTTACTACAACAGACAACTGCATATCCAAACGATACATACTGATGGCTCATAGCTTTTGATATTTTTGTTTTTTCTTACACCTATGCAAAGCTCCACTCCTTATTCGTATGGACTTTACACATACCTCCTGTTGACATGCGATTCGTCTGCCTTATGACATCGCAAAATATTTGGTAGAAAAGGACCGGAAGGAGTATATTGGGCGGGTGTAAGTGAAGTGTCTCCACGCATGGGCAAGAACGTAGGAAATAACTCTGGACTTACCTCGGCCACGAGCATGACCGTTGTATTTGCACTGTTGAGGATATTCAGCTGCTATCTTAAATTTAGCTGGTGGTCTGTGACCATTAGAGTAAATATTGAGTAATAGTTCTATCACTCCATATTCTTGGGGACTTATGGTCAAAGTATATTTGAGGTGGTAAATATCGTGGATAACGTCAATAATAATTGAGGTATAAATTCTCCATACATCTTAGCGTTTTTAGTACAAGGAGAATCAGCAGCATCCTCTATAGTTAAGAGTTAAACGCAGGATAGGCTCACAGCTGATATCATACAGTGGAGTAACAATTGGTCTGCTGATTGTTCACAATGCATCGGTATCCATGGTATAGCAAATGTAGTGTCCTGATTTCAATACAGTTAGCACCTTCTGGTTAAAAAAGTGGGTTGCCTATAGGTTATGGGCGGAATGATTGACATAAACAGTTTGAAGATGTTTGGCAGAGGTTCAGGTTGGAGAACAAGTGGATTTATATATAGCTATATGAATGGCATAAGTCCGTATTATCTTCGATATGTAGAGGGTGATTGGACAGGCGCTATAAGGTAAGTATGATTAGAAATAGAAGAAAAGAAGCCGGGACTCATAGTCGATAATAAGCCGGTTTGATTCCTATCTACTAGAGATATACACTTTGCTCCCCTTTCTTAAAGATATGAAGTATTAAAAATTTAGATATGCGTTTATAATACATAGAAGGTATCGTCATTAAAGGGCGCGGCTGCAACGGACTACTGGTATAGAAGTCTGTTGCCGAATTAAATAAATGATTAGCAATGAATAACATTAAAAATCCGTTTTTAAGCAGAAGCAATATTTGGTTGGACGAGGGGATGACGTGGCAAAGATGTTTGCATGCCTCGGTACATCGTCTAAGACTAGCCAGGAAGGGTTGTCTGGTTTTTCGTATTTTTTGGATGAAAAGGATGAACTTACTACATATATACAAGGAGATTAAGCCTGTAAAACGAGCTTAAGACAAGACATCGCGAGCATTTTTAGGTTCATACTTTTTTATATACAATTGTTAACGAAGTTCTGATTACCTAAAGAGACACACACACACATAGTGATGAGAATCGTACCAATTTTAAACGTCGCGGTGTTCCATGGGCCTAAAAAAGTTTTACTGCCTTCTTAAAATTTTTATACATATCTTATAATAGTGTCATACCTAATCCTACTGGAGCTTGCGGATAAGAAATTAGCTGTCATATCAGAAGTGGACGGTAGTGAAATTAAAATTAATAAATTAAGCATAAGAAGCTATTAAAGAAGACGATTTATTAGGTCCTTCCAGAGGTAGTACTTTCTCATAAATTGCCTTACCTTAAAAAGTTTCTTTAACGTCGAATACAAAATATCAAACCTTGGCTTATTCCAGTTGATCAAAGAAATCTTTTGACAATTTTGTATGTCTGGAATTCAGTCTTGAAAAAAGTGTTATTTTGGTAATGGCTTCTGTGTTCCATCGATAAAATCGGTCTTATATTTAACAACGTTATATTATATCATGGTTGTGTGAAATCATTATTGATGGTAAAAGGGGTTGATAACAAGGCCGACTATTATACAAACTGCTTTTTTAAAAATAGTAGTTTTATCTTAAATCGTTTCTTCAAAAATGTCGGCATTTTCTGCGGACTTTGTTTCATATCCGATTCCGTTGAAAAGATTCCATAAAGTACTTGAAGAAGCAGTAAATGGATTGTGGTCTCGTCTATACCGAAATTGCATTAACTTTTTCATATTATCTTCGAAATCTCTGGTCATCCTTGCATCAGTTAAATCAGTATATTGTTCACAACCATTAATGTGAAACACTAATCAGCAAGTCATTAGCAATGTTCACATCACGCATCATGAATGGCACAAAATCAAGTTGCTTGGCCATCCTTGAAGCAGTTAAATCAGTGCATCTTTTCAAAACGACTTTTAGTGCATTTCATGAGCGTTTGCTCAATGTACATATCGGTCAAAACACCAGACCACTTCCTGTCCTTTCTTCGTACAGTAAAGTGGCCTTATTTAGCCCTTTTGTATAGTTCTAGATTCGTTTGTTTTTTAGTTTCACCCATTTGTGAACGAATATTCTTGCGTTTAGCAATAATTATATGCCGGAACTCGCAAAAAAAGGTAGCATATGACTCAACCTCCGTAAGTGCTTTTCAATATTTTCTGAATCGCTCAGCCAATAATAATGTTTTTACGATATCCACCATCGTTCAGATACAACACCATAAAGTTTGGCAGTACGACTTTGTGATTTGTGAAAGATTATTCCTTCATCTATTATTGAGAAAGCTTATGAAGATCAGGATTTGAGATAACTTCCTCTCTGCTTTGATATAACCTCTGAGCACGTTTTTGAAAAAGGTGAATACATTTTTCAAGATTAAGATCATCATCATTTGTTTCCACTTCAATTGTAATCAACCGGTAATGGCATTCACTTTCTGATGCAATGTCGCTCAAATCTGAATTCTGCGATTACTTCAATTGGTAGGCTGCACTTCAAAACATCTGTTCCAATTATGGCAGTCACGAGCTGCAGAAATTAGAAAATGTTCCTCGAATGAGCATGTGAATAATGCTTTACCTTTTAACAATGCGGGTAGCTGAATATTCAGCAACTACACTGTCTGTCAAAGCTTTTTTCTATGTCCGCGTACAGCCATCAGTCTCCTAAATAGCCCAAAGAAAGGCATTATGTATGAAATTCACCAGTGACCAATCATCGAAATTCTCCTTAGTGATCAGCGCATATAACTTAACATTGCAATTTATCCACAGCATGCTGATCAAAGGTTACAATTGGTTTTCGCATTCAATTTTTTTTTTGGCTTCATTACTTATGAGCATAATTGGGGTGTATACACAGCTGTGTACACTAGAAATGTAAACTTGCGTTCAAATCAACCATTGGTAGATGCGAAGTTACCTGTTACAACTGTGCCTGACCTTCTACAGCAGTTGCATAGTATCTAACCATTCCTGGTTGAGTGTTTAATAACTTACTGATAATTAGAGACATCGAGTTGATCTACTTTTTAATGGTTCATAGAAAAACTTTGAAATTTCAGTTATTATGGCCTCTTGAGCTATGGGAATGATGTATGGATAAGGTATTTCTGTACTTTTTTTTTAAGGAAATGTGCTAGAGGGCGGGATTGAGTCGTTTTTTATTTTGTCTGTGAGCAATATAGAGGTGGTTAGATTGACTTTTTTTAAGGAAATTAAAGTAAGTTTTAAGCGATGAAAGGATTTTTTTATTTTTTTAATACTGTTTTTAAAATATATCAAGTTAAACTTTTTTAAAATCATAGATTCTATGTTCTATATGCTCTATTAATTCTATCCTGGATTTTGGCCGTCCAAAGGGAAAATGAGACCCAAAATCTCTGTGAATCTGTATGCATACAGCAAAAGGAATTGGGTATATCAGAGAGCGAAGCCTACAGGCTTGCACTACAGCCTGACCTATCGAAGCATGCTTCCGATCATTGCGTTTGGCCACCGATTAGGATATCCAAAAACGTTAGTAAAACAGGGGTTAAATATGTCTTGTTTTCTTCAACGGGTGCATTATCTGATGCACTAGGATAAAAGTCCTAATTTTTGTACAACAAATTTATTTTGGTTCTGATCAACTTTGCTGCAGACTCAATTAATCTAAATTTTTCTTCATCAGGGTCATAAAATCTTTATTGTTTGTGATAGTCCAAGATTATTTTTGATACAGTTTTTCCAAATGTTATCATGTTACATTTCCCATCCCTGTCTGATTTTATGATCTTGTCACCAAACCTGTCTTGCAATTTTTTCTTCAAATGTCTAGAAGTGTGAGGCTCACTTCCCTCTGGCAAAAAGCTATGAATTTTTCCAATAAGTCACTGACAAATATTGGCTCTTGACACTTTTCTTGTAACCACTCACATGTCTTTACCAAAGAAACAAAATCATCAGTATCAACCGTACGGCATACTGATGTGGGCAACCCTCCACTGAATTCAGGAGAATACTTCACAGGAATGGGTTTGCCGCCCCTAAAATTGACACTGCACACTTGGTGATATCGAACTTCTGTAGCAGGTAGGTCTATAACTGAAAGTATCCTTCCGAGTACATTTGTTACCCATAAATCACTTCTAGTACTGCATACTTTCAAAATTGTCGAACGAAACTAGAAAGTACGCACAGGAATGACTGCCATTTTTTACGCTTTTCATAATCCGTATTAATCTGCCTACAAAACAAATAATTTTCTTTGAAATTGAACGATCCAACACTTCCTCGTAGCGTTCTCGAGCTGGTCGAAGGAATATTATCTTGCGGTGTTTTCAGTTTTATATCACTTTTAATTTTGATAGGATTTACGTATACACGTCGATATTCTGTATATACATTAGCAGCACTAGTAGGCATGGTATTTAAAAGTTCATGAGTTTTATCATCTCTTTGTTTGCTCGCTTTGATAATTCCCGTCAAGCTTTTTGCTGTTAATGCGACATAGGGAGTATCGTCACAAAGCACATTGGAACACAAAAAGCTGATTTCTTTTTTCATTTTTCTTATGATTATTTCTTCACTAAAACAAAGATTACCAACCTGAAACAGATAATGGGGAAAATCAAAATTAGTCTAGTAGCTTCAGGTAAAGGTGTAATGTAATGTAGCATCATTTAAGCATTTAAGGTGTAAATACAGGGTCATGTTGGTATATTTATTTATCATTTTCCCATACTTCATCTTGGTAAACATTTTACTTTTAAAAACCAATATCATATGCTTTTTTCAGCATGAAATTTCCTGTAATTTGATGCCACATTTAATTTTTATGTTTTTTTTTTTAAATTTCATGTTTTTCAAGATGGTGCAAAAAAAAAAAAAAAAACACTTTGCGTGAAAGTACGAATGTATATTTTTTGTATGTTGATTAGGGCGTATTAAACACCATTTACAAAAGAAATAATTTTTTTGCAATTAGTTCCACCTCTAACACTATTTTTTCTGCACTGATATATATATATATATATATATATATATATATATATATATATATATATATATATATATATATATATATATATATATATATATATATATATATATATATATATATATATATATATATATATATATATATATATATATATAACAACATATATATATATATCATATATATATATCTTCTTCTTCTTCTTCTTCTTTATCTACCTTTTCCCCAAGATTGGGAGTAAGGTGCGCTACAAGCATCGGAAAAGAAAAAGCAGTAGGAGAATATAGAGTATGACAAATGTCGAAAAAGAAAGCTAGCCTTACCGCCCCCTCTGTACCATTAATATATATATATCTTATATATATATATATATATATATATATATATATATATATATATATATATATATACTATATATATATATATATATATTAACAGAAAAAAGCATTTATAAATTTTCCTCATACACTTCAAGATGCTGGTTCTTATTGAAACTCAGAATATATTTTCTCTCCTCATTTGATTGGAAACATTTGGTATTTAATAACGTAATTAAACTTCGACAAATGTTTAAAATATATGTTTGACAATATTTAATGAAAATAAATTAATATTTTTTCTTCTTCTTTCAAACTAAAAATAAAATAAAATTAAAAAGAGTGTTTTCATGCATTTTGTTTTCAAAAACTGAGAGCATTTGCATATAAAATATAAATTTCGAAAATGAAGAAAACAAAAAAAAGAAAAATAAAGAAACGACAACCTTTGTCCTGAGAGAGAATACCTATACTGAAGAAATCTTTTTAAGGATACGAACATACTTGTTGGCTTCTTTGTGCAACGAATACTTAAGGGAAACGAAAAGAAAATGGAAAAGGGATTCTCAAGAAACGGAGTTGATCGAAGTAAGGAAAAAAAATGCGAAACAGAAACTCAATAAAATGTTAAAGCATCATTGAGAAAAAAAAACGTGCTGCCACCCTAGCAACCAATGATCTTTGAAATTTTGAATTTTATTTTGTAATATATATATATATATATATATATATATATATATATATATATATATATATATATATATATATATATATATATATATATAACTATATATATATAATATATATATATATATATATATATATATATATGTGCTATATATATATATA
>JABUQX010129871.1:0-2500 GCA_015478945.1 Trachelipus rathkii
AGAGTGTACTTCGTTCAATCAATTTGGGTGTTTAACCGTTTTCGCATTTATCATTGAAACGCTTTCGCGTTTTCGTGCGCCACTTCATATATATATATATATATATTTATATATATATAATATGTATATATATATATATATAGTATATATATATATATAATAACATATTAATATATATAATATATATATATATTTATATAACTAATATATAATATATATATATATATATATATATATATATATATATATATATATATATATATATATATATATATATATATATATATATATATATATATATATATATACAGTATAACCTGTTTAACTAACAGAAGACAGTGTGTAGTACTTAATGGTCGTAAATTATTATGAGTTAATAAAAGTGATGTTCCTTAGGGTTCTTTTCTAGGCACAAATCTTTTCCTAATCTACGTACATTATTTGGATGAGAGATTAAAAAAGTATGGTTACTAAATACTAGATCTGCTGTTATTTTAAATTGAATTTCTTTGTTGCAAATCTTGAGGGCTTATCTTGAGGGTTCAACATGATTTGGACAAACTTTTTAGTTTAACTGACAAGTAGCAAACAAATTTCAATATCTAGAAGTGTACGTACTTCACACTAGTAACCCCAAGTGAGTATTTGATTTATATCGTGATTGGGAAATGACTGATTGGAGTTTGCCGACAAAGAAAAGGACTTGGTTGTAATTGTTATTAAGGGCAATTTCAAAATATCAGAGCAATGGTGGAAGCTAGAAATATAACTAGTAAAGTCTTATGGATCATAAAATGTAATGATACTAACTTTGTTTAAATTACGCCATAATTTTATATATTTTATACTGTACCTAAGTTTGCACCCTTTACCTAAAAAGAATATGATATGTTTGAAGCAGTACAACATAGATAGTTGAGTTACGTATTTGATTTGTGATTTTTTTAAATGAGAGTTAGAAGATGGGATTGAAGAAATTGAAATTTATTCAATGAAGTGGAGATTATTTTAGTGGGAAGATGGTTCACGTTTATTTAAATTTTTCCTCTTTCTACCCTGTGAGAAGAGTAATTTTTCATACTAGGCTACAATTGGAGTTCTAGAAGTCACAATAGGGAACTAAATAATAAAAAAAAACATTCCTTGAGGATTTGATAAATACATGATTAGCCCATAAGTTTCATGTAATAAAAATTGGGATATTGACTGAAAAAATAAAATAAAACCTTTTAGTAAAAGAAAATTTTGCATTATATTTAAATAAGTCACCTATCGATTGACTTTATGAATAATCAACACCTTCACTAATATAGTTAGGAAAAAATGATTACCTGTAATGATCTTTAAATTTTAAGAATTAAATTTAAAAATGCAAAATGGTTCAGACCAAACTTTTCCAAAACTCATAGCCGAACTGGAATAAAATCTGAAATTATGACCAGAATTACGATTTACCTCTACTGCATGCCAAACTATTTTCTCTATAGGCTGCATAATTTCAGTCTCCTGCTCATAACCTATACAGTTGGGTAAGCAAAAAATTGTCCTTCATAAAAAATACAAAATTCGGCCAACTCTATATGATCTCAAAATTTTATATTGATTGATTGAAATGGAAATATTTTTTGATATTGTTTTTGGAATATATTTAGCTAAAACCTTTACTTAGAGAGTTTATAAATTACATTTCTCCTATTCCAGATAAATTACATTTCATCTATTCCAGATGTTTGAGATATCTAGATTCTAAAAAAAAATGAAAAAAAAATAAAATTGACTTTTAACTGCCAGGAAAAAAACATACATGGGTAGAGATACAAGAAAACTCAAAATAAATATTTTGGAACTCATTTAATGCTGTATTTTCCCTTTTGTTTGGTGAAAATCGAATGAAAATTTAAAAAAATACTCACAAATATAATTTTTGCGAATTCTGCCACCAATTTCCATACAACAATGAACCATTCACAATAGCTTGACTCTCACAGAGTCATAGAGGATGAAGAACTTCTATTCCGCTGTAATTTATTACTATTAAATTACTGTCTTTTATAATTATGTAGAAAATAATACTCTTAAAATGTAATTCCTAAAAAAGGAGAAGCATTTTTAAAGGAAACTTTTTAAAAAGCAGCTTTTAACTTTCTCTATATATATATATTTATATATATATATATATATATATATATATATATATATATATATATATATATATATATATATATATATATATATATATATATATATATATATATATATATATATATATATATATATATATATATATATCTTCTGTGTTTCCTGCTGAATTTAATCTCCCTCACTTTAAAGCCTGCGTCTGTGCTCATCTGCGTAATTTGCGCTAGCGGATGCAATTTTGGCGTGTAACACCCCTCCCTGAATAGGGCTCTGCCGTGAGTGGTGGTGACAACTGTAAAATATATATATATATATATATATATATATATATATATATATATATATATACATATATATATAT
>JABUQX010129871.1:7500-17772 GCA_015478945.1 Trachelipus rathkii
TTAAAAAACAGACAAGAGTTATGATTTAATCTTATATAAATACAAAGAGGTATTATGAATTGTAATGAGAGGCAATTTAAAATAGTGATGAAATTTTTGATATGTGTGGTTACTATTTGAAAATGATTCAATTGGTTATTATATCATGACAGTGTAGCGCATATGTTTATCATAGTATATGAGTCGTTAGACTGGACAATTACTTAATTATACTCATTGTAAACATATGGTAGTAGACATATCAGAATCTTATTTTTGATATATTCTTTATGCATCTATTTAAAATCTATTTCAAATTTATTTTTTATTTTCTTTAATTAGAAAGTATAATTTTTAAATTTATTACTCAGTAAATCTTTATATCTTGAGTGGTATTCTCCAAAGTTCCGTTATGATTTTATAGCTGTCTTTTCTCAGATTCATGGATATGAGGGATAATATTGGTTATATTTTGAGTGTATAAGTATCTTATAAGAGAGCATTGAATCGTTACATAGAATCAAAACCTCTTTATACGAGTATGGATCCATAAACAGGGTAAATCATTGATAACGGTATTAATTGACTGGACGCGTCTTATTCCATATACAACCGCAACTGCACACAAGGCCGTTGAAACATCGTTGTCGATTTTTCACCTAAGTCGACCAAGAGATACCTTCAGTAGGAGAGACGTTGGTAGAGTATTTAATGAGAGTATAATACTATAAAATATAGCATTTAGTAAGTATTTAATATTTAAGCACAGTAGTACCGGTAACTCATTCGAATACAAGTGAAGGTTCTGTAATACTGATATACGATCATAAATAATATATGGAGTTATTGAGTAATCTTTAGGAAAGTGTTAGTTGGTATAGTATTGGGATTTACACTGACGGCCTGGCCAGGAATTGTTTTTTAATTACTGCCCTATGAATAGATAACGTAATGTATATAATTGAACTATATATATTATATAATATATTTTCACCTAATATATCTACACATTACATTTAATGAGGGTATTTCACTGTCTTCGGGACATTATTATTTTAATAATAAACCAAACCCAGTCAGTTATATTCGTGTCACTGAATTGCTTATGTTGTTAGAATTCAATTTTGCTCCCATTTTGCTGTATATATATGATAGCTAAGCAGAGTATATTCAATTATTATGTTAGTTGCTTTTGCTGAACCTCTGTGCCAGAGTTAATGTTTTAAATAGTGTTGTACTTAATTATTATTTATAGTACAATTTGGGATATATTAATATGTGGATATTTAGAGATGATTATTACTCAATGTTTAATATAATAAGTACTATTGTACTATATTATAATTATTTTTGTATTGATGAAAAAACAATTATCGTATTTCTTTTATGCGCATGGACGAATTAGTACTTGCACTATTGCATTACATATCTTCATTTGTTTGTGTATTTATACTATATAATATTATCTTTTGTAATTATATCCCAGATGATATAATAACTTTCACTCATTGATAAGACTTTCAACATACTCACATCGGGCAAGACCATACTCAATAGGAGGAGGTGTTACTTACCGTTTTAATACCGTTCAGATGACGGACGGCGCCATCCTTCAAGGAGAGAATATCTCACATTACTACCTCACTACGATACCTAAATATAAGTTGCGAACCTGGGACGCTATATATTATATATACCGCTGAGTATGGACGAGTGCTCTAACACTCTAGAGCTATCTAGAGTGCAGCTTTAATTATATTAATATAAATAAAATAAATATATATATTATAAAATAAAAATATAATTATAATATTAACTATTATATTAACCCTATTTTATATATACTCATATATATAATATATACTATAATACATATTAATAATATTACATTACATATAACTAATAATAATAATATATCAATACATACATTATTATTATACATAATATATATAAATATCTATTAATCTTAATTATTAATTATAATACTATCATATTCATATACTTAATCATTATCATACACTATATAACTAATTCAACTGCCTATTGATTTTGAATATTTATATAATATTGATATTTATATAATATAATATAATATTCAATATATTTAATATTATATTATATATATCACTACTATTAATTATTAAGTAAATTTCATTAACTCACAATATATAATACATATAATATAGAAGATATATAATAATTATATATATTATATATATATCACCTAACATCCTGACTTATTATACTATTTATATATATGTATATTGTATTATTAATTATAATTTTCACAAATATTATAATTAATATATATAATTATTAAACATATTTAATTAAAATAATGTATGAGCATTTTAAATCAAGCAAAAGTAATTTTATGAAGATAAACAGGTTTTGAATATTAAATTTTATACTAATAAGAATATATTAAAAATAGTCGTCGGAGAGAGAGAGTAAATTTTCGAATTCTTGATTTTCATTCTACATATGAGGGGTTTAAAAGGACCGAATGAAACATACTAACTATCTCTATCCACAAGATGGTTATAATAGTCACACAATTTTAAACTAGCTGGATGTGGTGTATATCACATGTCAACTATTATTGCTTAAACTACTATTACTAGTGGATGAAGATTTGAAATAATATTACTTCAATATTAGAACTACCGACGAATAGACTTGGGAAATATCAGCAGATATTCATACGTTTAATTAGTACGACTATGCAAGTAGATTTAAACAAATATTTCGAAAATAAAATTTTAAAATCTTGATATTTTCAGCAAATTCATTGAATCCATATTACCTTGCAATGTCATATAATTTTAATATGCAACCCAGATTAACGTGAAATAATTAAATGTTTAAATTTTATACTGTAATTTTGTACATATTCTTCTTGCCGAAATTTCTTTTATAATTTTGAAAATTCTACACACATGAGCATAGATATATCCCATGCTTAATAAGCACTCTTACAGCTTATTATCTTATTATAAATATATTTACCATATAATAATTAAGATATTCCATGATTGGGACTCTATACAATCTCTTTTGTGATAATAATGACCTTTTGTGAATGATCTCTATATACCTTTTGTGATGATCTCTATCTCTCTTTGTGATGATCTCTATCTGAGTATATATTACGCCTCCCCTTACTGAGTTTCCTAACTTAAAGTCCACACTCTCGAAGAGTCTGAAATCATATAATTAATTATAATATAATATATATATATTTTAATATTTATAAATTATATATTATAATATATTATTTATATATATATAAAATGTATTTATTAATATATACATATCTATAAATATTATATATATATATAATTAATATATTAATATATAATATATATATATATTATAAATATATTATAATATCTATATATATATATATATATTAATATATATATACATATTGATAGTTATTTATAGCTTATAAGTATAATAATTTTGATTTTTCCTAGCGTGTAAATCATTTTTCTCAAGGTCATTTCTCGAAGATTTTTTTTTATTTTGTAAGAAAACCGATTGTGATTCGTTATAGCGTTATATAAAGTGTAACTATTGTTTACAAACAGTTATTTTTATATATAGGTTTTGAAGTAAAAACGAATTATAATATACATAATAGGCAATCTAACACTGAATTTTGATGGAGAAAACGTGTAAGTCTTGGCGTTTAATCTAATCAGGTAGTGATAAGAGATAGCTGCTTTATAACTAATGTTTTTACGCCAGAATAATGGAAATATAGTCAGAATATAATACTATATAGCTAAGGAAGACTATAGTAAAGATATTATATGAACATATATAATATATTATATATATTAATATATATATATAAGCAGAATGAATATAGTATTGCATGACTATTTATATATTATAGCTTATTCTAATAAGAGATTGTTAATAAAAGTATTAGCTATGCTATTAGAAGCTAGGAAAGGGAGAAAAGTCTAAAGAGCTTAAAGCTTGATAAGAAAGAGAAAGCTAAGGATTTGAGATTAGTAAAGTGATAAAAAAGCTATTAATAGCTATGAGGCTGAAAGCTGGAAGTTAAGAAATAATAAGATCATATAATGATCAGAAGCTAGAAGTAATTACTATAAAAGAGTTATAAGTTTAGGTATAATGGCAGATAATATATCAGAAGTGCAATGAAGATATTATATCAAGATAAGGATGATATCAGCATAATATATGATTATATTGACAAATGAAAAGTACTAAGATATGAACATTAATTAATAGTATACATATATAAATATATGTAGTACGTCAATATACATGACGATGTAAAATAATCTAATCTAATTATTCCGACCATTGCAAGGGCTATATCACAAAGCACCGATCTTGGACCCTAGGCCGATCTGAGCGAGTATGCGACGCACTGTATCTGAACGCAACATTTCCTACGCACAGTCAAATACCCGAAGTTTAAGCCTTCATTTCTTTGATTGGTAAAAGATTGATTAGAGGAGTCTTGTTTAATGTTCGAAAAACAACGAGGCAAAATGACATCCCTAAGGAAAAGCAACGTTTGTTTTAGGGTCATTCCTTACAAGTAAGGCGGTTAATGTGTCAACAATTTGTCCGTTGAAGAGCTAAAGAATTATGAAAGTCAAAAAGATCTTGTTAGTGAGGTACCGGTCTCACTGACAGTGGGTACGGCGGCCAAGTATCAGAATATGAGTCCCACGGATGATGATAACCCTAGGGTTCCTTAACAAAATAATTGAAGCTCTGAAGAAGTGTGGATTACCGCAGCGAACGTAACGAATGACACCAGATGATCTCATTGGAGTTTTCTCAGTGACAAGTATTTAAAGTACTGTCCCGAAAAGAAACTCGCTACTTACATGAGGGAATACAAAGAAGAATAATTACCGGAAAGATTATAGTTAGTTTCAGAGGGATATATGGAATGCTCATCATTAAATTCGTACAAACAGGTTCATCGGCCAACGGAATTCACAAACACGCGGATAAAAGCCATCTAACAATAATAATATTTTAGATCGAGAGGCAGTGGTTATTTAACGAATAGTAATCATAAAAGTAGTGACCAACATACATCAAGGGCCAACAAACAATGAAGGTAAGAACAATAGCGGAAGCGACGACAGACAGAATCATCGTCCGCAGTAAAGCAGTGAGCCCAGGGCGGTGATCACGTGCTACAAGTGTCAGAGGAGAGGGCATCTCGCTAGAGACTGTAGGAGCCCCTCCATAATTTCAACAGTAGTGGGTGAGGGGAAAGTAGTTTTAGGCAAACAGAAGGCAAGAAGTAAGAGCTCACGGGAGCATCGGAGTCTTCTGAAAGCGGCAATAAGTCCTGAATGGTTCAGGTGAAGAGCGAATCTCCTGAATTGAAATAGAAGGTGGAAAATGACAAGTTTTCACACCTACCTGTAACTTATGGGAACGGTGAATGGCTATCAAGTAAGTCAAAACTCTCCGAGATACTGGTTGTAATGTAGTAGTTGTGGGCGAGAGAAATTCGTACCTAAGAGTGTGTTATTGTTGGAGACAACATGAAGAAAAGATTGCCGGACGGTACGGTGATCGAAGCTCCTCTCGCGAGTATAGATGTGGATACCCCTTACTATGTGGGTAGAACGACCGGCAAAGAGCGGTGCTGCCGGAGGGTCGGTGCTATGATTTAGTCATTGGGGAATGTCAAGCGGTGCATTGACCCCTGAGTCAGCCTAAACCTCGCATGGAGTCGACGTTTGTGTCAGAGGTCCTAGTAATCCGGTAGAGGAGGCGAAGGGCATAAGCCCATAGAAAGTCTTGCTATTCCTCTTTGCATACTGCCGCAGAACTGCTGACGGGGCCAATCACTTCCTTCATGAAGGAATGGCTATTCGGAAGCAAATTATAGTTTTGGAATGGCGAGTATTGGAGCGTGCGAACGGAAGTTTGAACAGATGGGGAAACCGTCAGTAACACGATTCTTCTGGCACGCTACCAATAAATAGAGATGTCGAACCTAACCGTCGGAGCTCGGATGCGACCGGCGTGAAGTGAATGAATCCAGGGTCCCAATGTTATGTAAGGTGCAGAGGTTACAGGAAAAGAAGAAGTTAATCCGTTGGCCTTTTACAAAACCTACTTGAAATATCGTTGAAGAGATTGTAATCATTGGAGTACCGGCCGATGTTCTTCAGTTGGCTGGGAAGGCACATCGCTATTCTGAAGAGAGTACATCCCCAATTCCGTCGTTATCTGAACGAAAACCACGGAATTTCTTTGGTGAACGTCGATTACGTTGATTGCAACTTCGCAGTGCGCGTTGAGTCCTCATCCGTTGATAGGAGGATGTACCGCTCAGCACTGATTCTAAAGTTTAAAGAGAGAAGTAATGTTTGGTCCTAGTTACACGCTCTGACGGCGTGAAGACAAATTAGCCTTTCTGGTTAGAAGATATACAGGAACTCCATATAGTGATCCGGGTGACTTTTAATAAGTACACAGCGCAAAAGAGACCGAGAATTAGGTTACTCTGC
Organism: Trachelipus rathkii; assembly: GCA_015478945.1. NCBI lineage: Eukaryota > Metazoa > Arthropoda > Malacostraca > Isopoda > Trachelipodidae > Trachelipus > Trachelipus rathkii. The sequence continues at coordinate 14,010 of JABUQX010129871.1, forward strand.
AGAGGTTATACTTGGTTATGGGATCAGTACGAAAGGGTGGTATGACAAGTACTCGCTAGTATGAAAAGAATCGGGTGGTAATTTTTATTACCAGAGAGAGGTGTATAAGGAAAACCTAGCAGGCGTAGAGATTTACATTTTGGTTGTACCTAAAAGAGTATACGGAGTAAGAGTTATGCAAGGGGCACATGATGAATGTCTTCGCTGGTCATGCAGGAGTAAAAGAAGACAATGGTAAAAATTACCAACAGTTCTTTTTGGCCAACCATATATTCTGGATGTATATAAACATTGTTACTCTTGTAACATATGTCAGAGGACGTGCCGAAAGGCTCAGTAAAGAAAATACCTCTGTTGGTCGCCATGCCCATCTCATGAGGAGCCGTTCAAAGAGTTAATACGTATCCTGAGATCGGACCGAAGTACCTCCACCACCGTCTTCAGAAGGGCATCAGTCACTGTCCTAACGCTTGTGGCTGCTGCCACGCGCTATCCGGAGAGGCTGTACTCTTTAAGAGCATAACTGACAGAAGGTTACAGAAAGCTTGGTATCTACCTTTTCATGAGGTGGGGGGTGCCAAAGCGAAATACCAGTGACAATGTCGTAGTTTACATCTGATTTAATGAGGATGTGACGAGATGCTTAACATTCAAGCAGAAAGTTTCCAGTATATACCACACCAATGAGTCAAGGCCTCACGAAAAATTCAACGGTACTGGAAACCGAATGCTCAGAAGGATGTGAAGTGAGCAAGTGAGGAAATGGCACAAGTTCTTAAAGCCATTATTGTGGCCCCACAGGATTCCACAGGATTCTCCCATTCGAGCTTACTGTACGGAAGGACTGTGCGGTAGTTCCAAATGCAGGATTTCTTTACACCCCGAACATTTGGTGTCTATGGAAATATTCAATCCTGATATGAAGGTAACCCGCGTTCAATCTACTACAGGTAGTGTTTTTTGAACCTGCATAGGGAGGACGGCTAACTGATAAACACCTAAACGTACTGGCTAGAGAAACTTTACCCCGCTATACGTCCCATATCCACCCTTCACACTAAAAATGAGGGTATTTGACGATATGGAGGGGAGGGCGGCGAGAGAGGCAGAGCTCGACAAGTAGGAGACCTTAGCTCCCTTTCGTTCTCCTACCGACTTCTAACAATAAGATGCTGAAGATGGGGCGGGCCATACACAGTGGTGGAATTGTATGGTAAAGATAACTATAAGATCCAAGTTGGTGATGTGCTTAAAACATATCACATAAATCTGCTAAGAAAAATTGTGACGAGAGGAGAGTGAAGAAGAACGAAGAAGAGATGAACCAACATCAGGGGGAATATAGGTGCTTCTGCGGTGATCTTAGACACCTGAAAACGAAGAGAACATCACTTTATGGATATGGATCCTAACACGCTCATCTGATGGTACCTATCCTTTCAGGCCGGGAGCACTAGCAGACGAGGCTTTGCTCTCGACACTTTAAGATCACCATGTGAAGAGACATAAACTATATGTACCACGTCAATTGAATCTAAGCAACGGGCGAGCTATGGGGTAAGTGGAGGACTCTATCGAAAAAGCATGATTAGCTATTTTTACAGACCGTGCGTGGCACCACGCCGAAGATTAATATCATGCGATTGACCTCATAGATGATACGCTCTCCTCGGATACTGCTCGAGCTACTTGAAGCATATCAAGTTCCAAGGCCTACTTGATATCATCTTGAACGCCCGGACGGAACTTCGAGTATGAATGGAGACAGATAAAGTTGATCTGGCCATGGGCTCACTATTTTTGGTTAACCCTGTATTGCCATCGTCAGTGCGATACCTAGCAGCGCCAGTGGTCCATCTGTCTAGGAATATACTAATAGACGGGTAGATGATTAAACGGGTATCGTTCGCGCATCTCGATCTAAGAGATTGCTACCTTTACAACAGGATAATTACGTTTTTCCCCGCCTTTTTCGATCATGAACTCGCCATGGACCCATCGCCGACAGAGTTTTTATTCGAGGTCGCCAAGTTCGCCTATAGGACTAATCGTTTTTATGACTAAACGTTTGTACCTGTGCCATAAGGCGTACATGCGCATATCAAAAATAAATGAGACTATGAGGGACTGCCATATTCCAAAAAACCGTGTCCTTTTCAACCTGAACGATGGAACATTTTTTCATTACATCAACGCATGTCCAATAATTCCGGTTCATGGCTAGGGTCGGTTTGTGCGAACGCTTGTGTAAGAGTCATTGCGTCAGGATTCTTGGCATGGTATACGATGTCGATCTTTTATATCGGAGGATATCATCTCCGTCCATATCGCCAGACGCTGAGCGCGGAGCATAGAGGACGATGGATGTTCTATCTCGGGAGTTCTCACCCCGAAAGTATTCTCAGGAAGTAAGGGATTCACTCAATCAGAAACTGACGGTGCGACGTTCGCCTATCGTCGAGCCTTGTGTTAGAGTTCCTCCTTAGGTCGAGTTATATTGGAAAAATGACCACTGCAAGGATTTGCAGGTGAAAAACGATAATGTAATCTGAGCTTTAGGAAGAAAGTAGCCCCTAAGGAGGATATTCAACAGCAAGTATTACGGTCTTCTCTGTAGGGCTCACTCGCGCGTATTTACCAGAGATTTTGTAAAATGAAGCTATGCCAAAGAGATTGCAGCGCGCATTGGACTGAATCCGTATACGAAGAGGGTGAGCTCCAACATAACGACTGAAGGGTGGGTATCAATACTTTAATTTTTGTACGTTCCACATCAGCACGGCGTTTCGAAAACCAGGTGTTTGACAAGAATCAAGCTCCTGGAACTCATTAATTACGTTCGGCGAAACCCTTGAGAGGTCTTGGAAGATCCGCGAGATAGTTCGGACGAGACATGTTCACGTCTTACCACGGAGTGGATGGCGTCCCGCCGTCACCTTCACTATGCGGATTTCACTAAGTCCTACAAGACCTTACAGTTGTTAGAAGACGGATGGTTCAATAAATTACTCTCTCTCTCATCTCAGCTACTTTGCAATCAGACAAAATTGTGAACACACTTAACCCCTTACTTGTTAAAGGAATGACCCTAAAAACAAACGCTTGCTTTCCTTAGGGATGTCATTTGCCTCCTCTTGTTTTTCGAACATTAACAAGTACTGCTCTTATCATTTCTTTTTCTCATCAAAGGAATGGAAGCTTCAACTTTTCGGTATTTACTGGCCGTAGGATGCTGTGGTCTCTTTCGAGTGCTTTGTGAACTCTGTTGCGTTCATGTTGACGCTGTTCTATCGTCAGCATCTAGCTTCATTTGCAACATTCTCTCCTCTGCTTCCCTCTGCATCTTTTTCTGCATGCCTCAACTACTCTTTTGGAGCTTCAGCTTGTTAGCTTTTCTACCTCCAGCTTCAGCCTCAAGCTTAGTTTTTCCCATAATACATACCAGTTTCTCTCTGTCAGCTTCAAGCTAGTTTTTTCTTTCTCTCCTCCCTTCCCCCCTTCCCTCTCTCTTCCTCTTTCCTCCCCCCCCCCTCCTTCAGCTTCAAGCGCTAACTTTTCCTCTTTCTAGAGCAGCAGCAATCTTCTGCTGTTTCAATTCTTGCTTCCCTTTATAGTCTCTCCTTAACATGTACAGCTCCTTACCCGATAGACCCCAATGACTACACTCTCACAAAATTCGTTTAGATTGCCATTGTTATAATCCGTTTTTACAACTCAAAACCAAATTATAAAATACTGTTTGTAAACAAACAAAAGTGACTTT
>JABUQX010129872.1:0-2500 GCA_015478945.1 Trachelipus rathkii
GGATGTTACCTGCATCACTACTACTTTCACCTTACTGGGGCTATTTGCGGCTAGTTAACCCTCAAACTTTTTATAGTTATCTCTTAGAGTACAAGATTTTTAGTCAATTTATAAAACACCTTTAACTATAATGTTCTTCTATAAGCAAATTATTCGCTGACTCGCAACCAAATCCATTTTTTTTAAATTGAATATCAATTTTCTATTAGACAAAATAGTCTTGTTGACCTGCCGGAAAATACAAAATGAGATACAAAATATTTCACAAAATGATGTAAAAGCAAATATTACAATATAATTTTCATATTTTAATAACATACCATAAAAATACTTTAAATACAATATATGCCTTTTAAATTACAAAATAATTTGAGAAAAAATGTTCTCCCTGCAATTGGTTTTCTGTCAAGTTTTGTCTAAATGTTACAGGTTATCTTACTTATTTTTATAAGCATTTTTAAAACTATTCTCTTAAACAATACAATACTAATAGAGTAATAGTATATATAAAAAGAAACATTCTGAAATAAATGTTATATAATCATATATTATACATGTTATATTTAGCATCAATTATAAATTTTAACTATATTTTAAATGTCACAAAATATGAAATGTATCCAAGAAATCTGGGCAGTCCTTCAAGAACCCATTTTCTCTTATTCACATAAGGAAGGTCTCACTTTGATAAAAATAAACATTTAAATAATCAATATATATATATATATATATATATATATATATATAATATATATATATATATATATATATATATATATATATATATATATATATATATATATATATATATATATATATATATATATATATATATATATATATATATAGATATATATATATAAATATAAATATATGTATAATAATATATATATATACCTATTTAATAACTATATATATATATATATATATATATATATATATATATATATATATATATATATATATATATATATATATATATATATATATATATATATATATATATATATATATATATATATATATATACTATGGGGTTCATAAGTATTTCGGCTGAAATTTAAACTGAAAAAAATAATATTTTAAAAAATATTAAGATTCGGTTTGAAATTTTTTTACTTTAATTAGATAATTTCCAAACGGTTTCCGAATATAGGAAGTTGCTAACATAAACAAAGAGATTATTAAGCAATCTAAAGTAAATAAGTTACACACATACATACACCAAATAATAGTTTCTATAAAAAATATATATATATATATATATATATATATATATATATATATATATATATAAATATATATATATATATATATATATATATATATATATATATATATATATATATATAGAGAGAGAGAGAGAGAGAGAGAGAGACATTTTCACTGTACAGGTGTTGAAACGCTAATGATGGGCCATATTACAGAGAAACCTATTTAATTTAGTGTGTGTCTGTTATTGAGCTTTAATTTTTTTTTTTTTAAATGTTAATTTTTACCGCTTTAAATGATTTTTTTTTTTATAAAATTTTAATTTTTACCAATTCAAATAAATTCAAAAATGAATTAAAATGGAAAAGTACAGTGCGTTGAATGAATTATTAAAACCAAATCAGGCACTTGAGTCCATTGCAATTTTAGAACCAATTACACTAAAAACCCTCCATCAAGAACAAGCATACGAAGAAAGGTGGCCGGTGTACCCGACGCCTGGAGAAAAGGTCGAGTCCATTCTGCAGACCCTTTTTCGCAATCCACGCAAGAGGACGAGAATTGCTTTGCGAGTTACAAATACTTCTTTCAACAGTGCATGAAGTCTTGCGTAAACGTTTGAAGTTTTATCCCTTCAAGTAGTTGGAACTCTTGCAACACATTACAGATAAAGATAAGGTCGTGCGGAAGGAATTTATAATTGCTGTGATTCACGTTATCGAGGCAGATGATGATTTCCTGACAAGATTCATGTTCTCTCTTAAGGCAACATTCCATTTTAACAAACAACCAACCACACAAACAAACAAACAAAAACTAACAAACAAACAAACAAACAAACAAACAAACAAACAAACAAACAAACAAACAAACAAACAAACAAACAAACAAACAAACAAACAAACAAACAAACAAACAAAGTCAAACAAACAAACAAACAAACAAACAAACAAACAAACAATGTACCCATTTGGATGTCATAAGATTATCATATCAGAGCAGAGCACATTAGAGACTGTAATAAAGTTATTGTGTGGAATCTTCTATTACATGATAGTGTGGTTGGACCATTTTTTTTCCATGAATCAACAGTGACCTCCTAAGGGTACCTTGATATGTTGGAGCTCTTTCCTTATCCGCAAGTAGATGAACTTCAACCCCCGGAGGACATAATGTTTCAAGAAGAATGGACGAAACCGTCCTCGGGTCCCTAAACAAAAAAATTCAAAACAAGTGGATCGACCATGGAGGTTCAATTCCTTGGCCGCTCAGATGTCCCTCCCGACAT
>JABUQX010129872.1:7500-10000 GCA_015478945.1 Trachelipus rathkii
TATGTATATCTATGTCTAGATAATATATATATATACATATATATCTTTATATACTAACTATATATATAAATATATATATATGTATATATATATAAAAATATATATATATATATATATATATATATATATATATATATATATACTAATATTTATATATATATATATATATATATATATATATATATATATATATATATATATATATATATATATATATATATATATATATATATATATATATATATATATATATATATATATTTTGTTTAATCATATTTACAATGTTTTAAAATTTTATGTTTTTTTTTTAATAATATTTAAATAAATATATTTTACTCAATAATTATTATTCTAATTCTATAATTGAAATCTCATTTATGCTTTTTTCTATTAAAATTACTTTTATATTTCGCAATACATTTATTTCACATTATTAGAATGTGTCATACTACCCACCTAATTTCAATTCAAATTCGTCAATCGCCTTTGTAAGCAAAGGAACTTTGAAGGAGTTTATGAAGTTTTAGTACAGAAGAAAACAAATGAAGATTTGTTTATGACACATGTTTATGACATATGTGGGGAAAAAAAACTATATGAAAGTTGATTACTGAAGTCATTAAACAATATCCTATCTTAGAAGGAAAGAAGTGAGCTATCTAACTTTTTTAGTTCAAATTCATGAAAAGAGAAATATTTTATACATTTAAATTATTTTCTTCTTCATAAATGACCAATATCAGTCAAGATAATAATATAATATATATATATATATATATATATATATATATATATATATATATATATATATATATATATATATATAATATAAAAATATTTTTTTAAATATATATATTTTATATATATATATATATATATATATATATATATATAAATATAATAATAAATTATATATATATATATATATATATATATATATATATATATATATATATATATATATATATATATATATATATATATATATAATATATATATATATATTTATATTTTCCGACTTTAACGAAAATCACCATAAGCAAAGGAACTAGATATATATGAATTAAATAAAAATATTTTTTAGTAATTTATAATTTATCCATGAGATGCAAAACTATTTGATTACATTAAATTTTGTTGCAAAGTTTAAAATCTTCGATTAATTATTTCAATTTAATATTTTCCATTATTTATGGTTCCTAAAAGTTAAAATCTTAAGATTCATTCTTTTACAAGAGAACCAGAAGAGCCAAGTTCGTATAGAATAGCATTTCGACCACGTTCGACAAGTGGTTGGTTGACTTGTGATTTCGTGATACCCTGAAAGAATTGCACATTCCTTTCGCTGGTATTCAATATACGAAATGAAATTCCGTCCTCAATTTCTAAACATATGTGTGAATTGCATCTGAACAATGGCGTTAATTAATATTGGAATTTGAATTTATAAACATTATTAATGCTTTGAGGTCTCTAAGAAGATCCCTGGTACCGATTTTAATGAAATTTATATGAAATATTTAAAATGATCTGAAAAGAAGAAAAAACGTAAAATGAAACTCGAGAAATGATCTAGAAAAAAGTTATAGAAACACAACTCAAACCATCATCTGTCCTTAATATTCTTTGATATTTAATTAACTCGTGATCTTTCTTGAAGGAATCACATTGTCAAACAAGTTTCTGAACTTGTAAGCAAAGTAGCAATCTAAACTCTCTTCTAAGAGGTTGGATCTTCTTCATGACGCGCCTACAGAACTTTTTCACACCACCCCAATTGCTGCTGCTGCGTTGTAAGAGAAAAATAGTTGGTCCCAGTATTTAATATGAATCAATTATTGTGAGTGGTAAATCTCATACAGCTCTTCTGAAGAGGTTTACGGCTTTTCGACTTATCAATACTCTTCCTCTCACTATCTCTCCGTAATATATTACTTCAATCTTTTTTTATATATATAATTGCTTTTAAAATGGACACTGTTATTTCGAACTGTCTAATCTTAAACCTCCGTCTTTGAGGAGCCAGAGCTCAGCAACAGCAACAGCTTTTGTGGTGGTGTGAAAAAGTTTTTTTGGTCGCGTCATACAGAATGCCCAAAATCTTTGGTTTTTCCTTACAGGTTCTGAAGCTTATATGACAATGTGATTCCTTCAAAAATGATCACGGGGAAATTAAATACCAAAGAATATTAAGAACAGATGATGGTCTGAATTGAGTGTTTTCATAACATTTTTCTGGGTCACTTCACGAGTTTCATTTAACGTTTTTCCTTCTTTTCAGTTCATTTTAAACTTTTCATACAAGTTTCATGAAAATCGGAACCAGGCATCTATTTTAATAAGAATCTCAAATAATTAATAATGTTCAAAGATACAAATTTCAAAATTAATTAACGCCATTGTTCAGATGCAATTCACATAATTATGTTTGTAAATTGAAGATTTGATTTTCATTTCGTGTGCGAACTTTATCAAGGCAAGCCAACCACTTGTCGGATGT
>JABUQX010129872.1:15000-18035 GCA_015478945.1 Trachelipus rathkii
GACGTAAAAGATATTAAACATTTACTAGACCAATAACTTGATCCAAAGTAAAGCTGCAGGCCCTGATGGTAATATATGGTAGAATTCTGAAGGAGGGTAGTACCAAGCATTGCAAAGGCACTGTAATTGATTTTTAAGCGATCTATAACATTTGGTGAGGTACCAGATGACTGGAAAACGGCATATGTTGTGCCTATTAATAAGAAAGGTAGTAAGGAAGATTTGGGAAATTATAGACGCAGTTAGCTTAACATCTCCTGGTTTGTAAAAGGTTCTGGAAAGTTACTGAGGTCATATAGAAAATATTTAGAAGATAACAGGGTATTGTATGACTCCCAGCACGGTTTTTCAGAAAGGGTAGGTCATGTCAGACAACGCTTTTAGAATTTATGGAATACATTACTGACTGCATTGACCGAGGAGATTCAGTTGATATTATATATTTAGACTTTAGCAAAGCTTTTGATAAGGTTTCCCACATACGGCTGATGAGTTATTGCAATGTGATATAGGGGAAGTGGTACATGGTTGGATTAAAGAGTGGCTAATGTGTACAACTAAATGGGAAATAGTGAAGAGTGGTGTCCCACAAGGTTCAGTGCTGGGCCACAATTGTTCCTCATATATATAAATGATTTAGACTAGGGACTTAAATGCAAGGTTTCTAAGTTTGCAGATGATACCAAAGTGGCCACCTCAGTTAGGAATATAGTGAGGATGATATAATATCAAATGATACTTGATAAACTTCTTGGGTGGGCAGATAAGTGGCAAATGAATTAATAGTAAAAAGTGTAAGGTTCTTCACCTAGGTTACTCAAATAAAAGTTTTAAACTACGATCGTGAATGGGGATTTTTCTTAGAGTCCCTGTTGACCAAGAAAAAGATTTAGGTGTGATTATAAGCAGTAATTTGAAAGTAGCTAATCAGTGTTTGGAAGCAAGGAATAAAGCTAATAAGATGCTGGGCATAATAAATCACAATGTTGTTTACAAGAGCAAGGAAGTTATAAGTATACTGTATAATAGCTATGTTAGGCCAGTAAAAGAGTATTGTGCACAAGTTTGGGCCCCTTATTTAAAGAAAGACTTAGATATGCTAGAGAGAGTGCAACGTAGAGCAACAAGGATGATTTCTGGGTTTGAGGTAAGAGCTATGAGGAGAGGCCTGAATGAAGTTAGAAGGTTTTCTTTCTGTAATAGGGCCATTCCTCAGGGGGACATGATAGCAAAGTCTGCAAAATTTTTACATCTATTGAAAATACGGAGACCAATAAATTCTTCATAGTAGAGAACGGACGGGAGACCAGGGGGCATAACAAGAAAATTAAGAAGAAAGCATGCCATCTTGATATAAGAAAGCATTCTTTCAGCAATAGGGTTGTTAAATTTTGGAATGGTTTGCCACAGGAGGTTGTTGAGTGTGACTCGATTGCAACATTTAAGAAAGGGTTGAATAGGTTAATATGGAATGGATTGGGTATCCATATAATATATTGACGAAGCCAAATTGGCGGGTTTTTAGTTATAGTAGTTATTAATGTTAGATTGCATGTGTGACCATAACTTAATTGTTAAGGTATGTGGATATGGTTTGGTTATCATATATCATTTTTTTTTACTAAGCCAAATTGGTGGATTTTTAGTTACAGGAATTTGACAAGCCCTAGGGTGCTTGTGGATTTGCATGAGCATGTTCGTTTAGTGGGTTGACTGGGACAGTCTCGATAGGCCCATGTTATCTAAGCATATCTCGAAATTTGGTAAAATCGCCATTTCGGAAATCTAAGATTTTTTCCCTATCAGCTTGTAATTTGGGCCCAGATATCACATCAGGCCCGGACTGGCCAGGTCGGCTGGTCGGCGATTGCCGAGGGCCCCCGGCCCAATGGGGCCCCGGATAGGCCCCCAAAAATGGATATACTACTTTATAATTAGTTACATCAGAGTAATTTGATTATTTATTTCCCAGTAATCTTACGCGTTTACAATCAATATTAAGCAGTTGCCAGTTGGTTTTTGTTTATGGTAGCCTAACTAACTTCTTTGCCGCGACACTCACTCTACAGATAATCATGGTAATTTTCTCGAACTGGTCATGTTGGTTGCAAATTATGATGTGATTTTACAAAATCATGTCAAAAAGTGTATTGAAGACAGCAAAAAGTACAGATTGAAAATAATGAACAAAAAAAGCCACTGGACGAGGCTCTTTGTTGACATTTTTGTCAAAAACCTTTATCAACAAGCTACTTAAAGTAATTTGTTCGATGGGCTGTGATATCATTTTGAAAGACCTTCATGATAGCATAATATTCAGCGTGATGGTAGATAGTACTGAAGATGTAGCTGTTATGGACCAGTTGGCGATTTGCGTCCGCTATGTCTTTCAAGGAAAGATATATGAAAGACTTTTAGAAATAACAGTAGTCGATGATTCATCTGGATTGGCTTTGTACGAGCTTATAAAATCAGAATTAGCCAAGTGTGGCATTGCAACATCAAATATTATTGCTTTTTCATTTGACGGAGCTAACAATATGAAAGGTTGTTATAACGGTCTACAAGCTCAGTTCAAAAAGGAAAATGAAGATCTTATTTACACTCACTGTATGGGACACGTGCTGAACTTGGTAGTAGCTGATTCAACAGTAACGTTGCTCCAAGCAGAAAACTTAAAGAAGAAATATTGCACATGAAAAAATGCACAAGTTGCAAAAAATAGGAGCCACAAGGTGGTGGAGCAAACATAAAGCTCTTTCTTCAATTATCGATGAGGGATTTTTAAGAAGTGAGGAAAGTGTAAACGCAGAGAAACTATTCAATTTTATTAACGTTTTAAAAGAAATATCAAATGGAAGTTTTGACTGCAAATCTAAATTCATAGCAAGAAATTTAATCAGTCAATGGTCCAAATTAGAAAACCTATTTATGTCTATTGCTTTATTAGATTTATTTCTTGCTATATCTCCCATTTCAAAATATTTACAAAGTAAAACCATCGACTATTCTACAGCCTGGAACTTGATAGAAAA
>JABUQX010129873.1:0-17500 GCA_015478945.1 Trachelipus rathkii
TATATTAGCACCACAAGGATTATATAAAGTAAAAGGACTCTTCACAATCTTCACTTAAGGATACTACTTAGATAATTATATCTGCATCTATAGTCTAAGTGATATAATAATAAAGGACTTATATAGACTTAGAAACTTTTATGTAATGTATATGAATTTTGTATTGATGTAATTATAAGTATATGCAGAGAAGCCAGCGAGGATTATTATTACTTTCATTATAATATTAGTATAGTATATACTTTGTGCAGCAAACAGGTTTGAAAAATGCTCGTAGCTCGCGCGGAGTGTGGATGAGAAACCGACAAAGTCTTTAACCAATTTTATATGTACTTTAAACGGAAAACGGGATATTACTAGTAGAATATACAATTTTCTCTTTTATAATTCATCCTTCTAGATCTGAATTTTTATTTTTCTACGCATAAGAAAGACCAGAGAGATACAGAAGATTCACCGAGTCGACATCATGCACTATGGCAATGAGAAATAGAAAATTCTCCTCTCCATCTTGATGTCGCGCTCTCTTGGGACACCTCTCACCGTCGCTGGATATCGACTTGGGTATGCGTTCTACTGCATGATCATGCGGCGTCATGATAATACAAGTCCTACACTGTTTTCACATTCTTGTGCCGTCCTCACACGGTCATAAGCGTCATTCCTCTCCATCATCAATCGGCTAAAGCGACCGAGAGCGCCCGAAATACGTTGGGATATATTCATGCTGCTTTTCTATCCTGCTCTATCTCCGGGTTCTACTGACACCCAGGAACTCTCCGACCGTCTACATGAACATTCTAGTACTCAGCGTGAAAGATTACTAAATTCTTCAGAATAACATATAAAAACTCTTCCATGCCATAACGTTTATCTATATTTCTTTTACCTTCTCATTCCTCACCCATTATTTACTATAGATCCGTATCTTATGGTTCGCATACAACTATCGCGCTAGGATGTCTAATCTAAAATATATACTTGCCGATAATAACGTATCATATGTGAATCTATTTCGGTTATCCTATCTATTCTATCTATATTATTCGAATTAACCTCACATAGACGAAAAATTATATATTTAACGTACTACCCACGATTTATAAGAGTCGAATTTAGAGAATTTATAATGGATTTGATCAAATTGTTACAAATTATTGATTATAAATGGTATAATTTATGAATAAAATATTAAATATTTTATATATTTAATTTATTTATACGAAAAGCGGTTACAAACGTGTAAGAAATATCTGAATGCTAAGGGCGCGAACAATCTTACTACGAAATAACAAATTAAAAACGATGGACACCGATAAAAATATATACCAGTAAACATAATGCACTCACATGTCGCAAATTCTCCTGCTAAAATCAGAAACTGCTAATTAGTCCCTATAATCATAATTCCTGTTCGATGATCCCCGAGAGTAGATGAAGCGACTGTAGTATTAGGACGAATGGATTGGTAGATCGAAATTTAATTCAAGCACGGTATAATACACCGCACGGCACTGGTAAGTATTCTACATTATACTGTACCCGATAAGAGGTTAGGCTTACCTATAAAACGCCCATCACTATATATAGCCTTAATTTACAATACTACCGATATACCTACACAATAGTATATAGAAGCGAAACGTCCGATTGCGAAATATGCGTTGATTAACGTATATTTTATTATCCGCGGCTTCATAGGGTATTAAGATTATTATTTCTAGCGTTAATAAAATTTAGATTAGATATAATACATATATATTATCTTAATATAGCGAAAGGTCTAATTATTACTTTATTAAAACACACCTACTGGGCGCTGATACTTCCCGCACAAACTTGGAGACCTAATAAATAGTCAGGCGATATCATAAACAAAAAATTAGAAAGCTAGTTAGCGGCCCTAGCCGCTTATTTATATTGTTAGGTGACAGTTCACATCTATGTCTAAACCTCAATAATTTTGAGCTCTAATATATCGTTATTTATACTACCGAAAGTGTCATAAGTGTTTTATATAATATTTATTATGGCGGAAAATTAATGATGAAATACCTTAGAGTATAGGGAATAATAATAGTAGATTATCCTAATAATATATCACTAGAAACCAGAATTGAGAAATTCTGACATCTCCTTTGAGAGAGAGAGATATAAAAAATTAAAGAGAGTGAGAGTTAAATTCGATGATTTATTACTAGGGGCTTGATAATAGAGAACAATTCGCCTAAAAATATTTCCCGAAGTGTCTGATGCCACTATTCACCGATTGACTCGCGTTGAAGCGATGTTACACTCTTGGTAAAAGCGGAGTAGACTATTATCAACGATCTCTTACCCGTAATTCGAGATTTAATTCTAGATAAAACCGAAGCACGATGTTTTCTCTTCATAATTCATAATATTCGCCAGGATTATGAATAATAGATTCGATCTAATAAAATTTTTTCTGTTGTGTAAAAAGCTTATGTCGCTCATAAATCTTTCGGACTAAGCAAAAGATACATTACTTTTATATCCATCAAAATTGACCACAGAATTGTAGAGATGGAAATTGTCTCCGTAGAGGATTATATACAGATAAAGTGATAGTCTAAGTCATAAAGGTCGGCTCCTTTTACAACTGACAGAATATGGGTCTTCCAATTATTTTTTATATAGCTCAAATTAATCGAGTGGTGGAAAGACGTTCGTCACGTGAGACGTCTTCAGTAAGTATTATGAGCGAGGTGAAAGAAAAAATCGCAAGAAGCGTGTTTCATAGATGCACATCTCATTTACATGATGATACGTTTTCGTTCAAGAATTTCATACATTTTCTCTAAAAAGTTGAACCCTCCTAGACTTTCCATCCGGCAAAGTGGAATTCCTATATTAAACGCCATAGTGTCAACACTGTATCGCGACTCTCGTTTTATTATTAATTTTACTATAGAAAGAAGAACTATCTCTAGTTAATACTAACCGAGTATAACAAAAATTATGGAGCTCTGTAATGCATCACTTTATCGTGAAAATAAAAATAATATTATTAATAATATTAATACGATTCTTAAAGGGTCATGTGTTAAAATAAGACAATAAGAGTTCCCATAATAGAACCAATATAAGCTAAAGAAAACTTGTAAAATAAAAATAATATTATTAAGATTTAACTTCATGATATGACTATGTTATGCATTCCTTGTTTAACTCTATATATATATATATCATATATATAACAACCAGAATGAAAATGAAGTTTCGAAAAATTACCGATAATATATTTATCCACAGGATGGTTATATTATACTACTATATAAAGCTATATAATATAAAGTATTATATTATTGGAAATTATAGAATATAAAACTATATAGTAATATTATATTATTCACGACGTTCTTCGGTTTATAATAACAGCATTCCATTTGTTATCTAATTCCCCACTAAATTGCTGATGGACGGTGTTTATTTTCGCGGTTATCCACATTTCGCAGTGGGTTAAAAAAAAAAACGTAAACGCCGCAGCCACGAATCACGAACCGGGTCGATATATATCGTTTTTGGAACCGTCGAAAGTCGATAAATACGAAATGCGATTTTTACAAGTGTGTCGCGGTTTTTCGTACGGAATACTTGCTCGTACGTTCGAACGGAAATTAAATATATCGCCAGAACACAGGCGAGGACGCGATATACACAGAGCTGGAATTCGAATAGATAAAAAATAAGACGTTTTTAAAAAGGTGATAGATTTTCATCGCGAAGAATTGAAATTTAAAATTTCACTAAAGATTCTCAAATAACGTATAATCTCGAAAAAGACTTTGGCGATGGATGAATCGTGCCGTACGCCGTCTTTCATGATCGGAAAGGACGAGATATATGAGGGCTTTAGACGAAGAAAGCGCAACGGCGTTTATTACGCGAGGAGACTTTGTAATTAAAAAGGGAAAAGAGTTACGAATGAGCTCTAATTAGCGAAATGTTATTCCGTGAATATCATTAAAAGCTTATTTCAGTAAGCAAGCAGCGCAGCGGCAAAGGCAAGCTGAGAGACTAGCGATACATAAGGTCGGTCAGGATAAAGCAGCTAACATAGATTACGACTGCACTTAGAGCATAACCACCTACGAGATGTCAGATAATACTTATATATATTATTAATAAACCATGAATTACACAAGATAATATTATTTAAATCGTAACCAAATAAGTTAAAAGAAGCGTACCCTGACAAAATATAGAAATATGATAATTATTATCGTTCACGACTGAACGCTAAATAAGCATATGGAAAGTTTTTGTTAGAAATCACACTTATAACGATTATAACAATATCGATACACGTGTTATAAAAAGCCTTATGTCACGCCAAAGTAATTCAGAATTTTCTATCGATTTTGAAAAATAAATCTGTGTTAACGAGTTAATATTCGTTTACATTATAGAAACTCATAATCTCTTTTATTTTTTTGTCTCTGTTAAAAATTCGTTTAAATTTTGGTTTTTAAATGAAAAATTACGAAGATATATCCTAAATATCTCGAAAATCTGGATGAATAATGAGAGAGGTCACACCTGTTGAAAGAAAGGCCCAAGCAAGAGATATCGCGTCACTCCAGTCAACTCTTGCGTGATGACTGAAATAAAGACTATAAAGAAAAGTGAAACTGCCATGAGGTTATATCGAGGTAGAATTTGGATCAGTAGTTTGACAGATGACGATGACGATGAACGAAATACACGGAACGATGAATGTGTGCGTGTAAATCGAGCTCAGCGCAGCAAACTGATGGGATAGTATGGAGCGAATAACATTGACGATGAGAGCGTTATGAGGAAAAAACGACATACAGCAACTCGGGGCGGAGCAGATATTACGAACGAGGATTTAAATACATTTCCGTGGATTTCTGAACTCTCTCTTCTAGCCCTTTCTAAAATGCGATGCCATATGCCTGGAAAGTAAGCAGAGCGAGCATTAGCAGCAGCGCACGCATTTCAGTCTCAAATTCACACGGACACTTCACTACCTAATTTTCCTTTCATTATTTTCGTGTGAAACACTGTTGCTGCATGAAATATATAGAACTTTCTTGTTGTCAAAAAACAACATCGCTCTCGGTTAGATGCGTTGCATTGGATAAATCTATTTATCGAGAGCAAGGACATTTCCGTGTGAAAGCAAAAAGTTAAAAAAGCACCCCTGCCAAAATACGAAATAACCCTCTAAAAACAAGAAAAAACAAAACTATTAGTAGAAAATGAAAACCTACAAAAATTTTAATGTTGTTCTCGGAAAATCGCAAAAAATCCGAGAGTTTGACAGAATACCAAAATAAGTAAATGTCGAAACCGATAGTAGAAGTAGCGGATAGACGAAATAAAAGAAACGAACCAGATTTTTTGAAGGAAATACCCCTAAATTCAGATTCGTTTCCGTTTTCCATCAACAGCAAGCCATGCAGCATACAAGAAGAGGGAAAATATTTGGAGGAGATCACCAGTGGGTCGAATGCACGGCGTATGGCAAAGATGGGAAAAATATTAAAACAATTACTTTATGCATGATGACGGCATACTGCGTACCATGATGTTGAAATAACAAATGACGTTATCCACTGCACGAAATTATTCGATGCGAACCCTGCGAATCTCTTTGACCGCGGCCCTTATTAGCGCCGCCACGCCGCCGCCGCTTTCAGTCTCAAAATCGGCCCACACGAGCTGCGCGCCTACGTCACTCCGTACTCTTGTGCCCGAAGTGCTCGTTTGCAGTTAAAAAGTCTACTGCGAATCATCACTGCAATAAATGAAAGAACTACAAAAAACCATGTCTCTCAAAGAATCATGCAGATTTTTATCAAAATCACGTCGGACCTGCGGAATCGGAATCCGTATTAATTATCTACACCAAAAGAATTCGAAACTCAAAAAATCGATATAAAACTGAGTTGCTATCATCGATCTTCATCCATCTCTCAGAATCGAACTCCGTTTCCTCGTGGAAATGCGCGAACGGAAAAACTCGTCATTTCTCCTCACATCCGATCTCCGCAACACCATTCCTCAATCTATGTATAATTCATCAAAGAAAAGCTAGTAGTGAGAATGCCGAAAACTCGAAGTCGAAAAGTCGTAAAAATCTTCTCCCGAGAAGTGCGAGATGTGGCATTATAGAAGATCAGATGAGCGCGCAAATGAATAGATTATCGCAAATCTCTTCGTCTGGGCCTCTCTCGGCTTGTCCTGGGCTCGGCGAGCTGCCGACCGCAAAGAGCTCTCCCGACTCGAATCTGTTCTCTGCTTCCGATTTAGAACGAAGAATCTCCGGAGGCGAAAGAATATCATCCTTTATCAGACGCTGTGCGGTGAATCAGTAAAGCACGTACATCTTTGAACGA
Organism: Trachelipus rathkii; assembly: GCA_015478945.1. NCBI lineage: Eukaryota > Metazoa > Arthropoda > Malacostraca > Isopoda > Trachelipodidae > Trachelipus > Trachelipus rathkii. Next base: position 6,390 of record JABUQX010129873.1, read on the forward strand.
CCGTGTGGAATTCCTGAACTCTAAAACGGGTAACACTTCTCTCGTGATCCCACGCGCAAGAAAAGAACACGAGCATACTAACCGAAATTCTGTTTTTTACTGAAAAAGCAGAAGACGAAAAGGAGAAAGTGACTAAAACCTCATCTCATCAGTCCTTCGATATCATACCTAACCTCTCCATCTCTCTCCTCTTCTGAAGCCCGCTATCCAGTCATCATTTCCCTTCTTCTTCTCTCTACCTCCCTCCACTAACGTGTTTATATATAAGAAAATATATTATTAGTAATAAGTACTCATTAGTATGATTTATTACTTAGATAATATATGGTATGGTGATATTAGTATAGGCTATAAGTATATAGTATGATATTCATTAAAATAGAGTAATATATATTAATATATTATGAACAACACAGTGAATTATTTCAATTGGCTTCTATGAGTACTTATAGTCATATATTAATATATATTATGATAATATATAGATAGATAGTATATAGTATATATAAAAACTCGCTATATGATATATATATAGAGGGGTTATATATATATATATATAATCATACGCCATTAGACACGACTAGCAACAAGGGAAGGTATACAATGATCAGGGAGCTCCGCGAGGAGAAGCTTTTACCCTTCTTTGTAAGGTGTTCACGCCACTGCAAAATTTAGAAACCTAGACAACTCTTACTTCCCTTAAAGTTTAAACATTAAATTAGTAAAATACACCGCGAATTGTTAAGAGATCATTTGTTGGGAACTCACATTATCAAAAATCCAAGACAGAGAATTCACATATCGTATGAAGGTACATGCAGCAAACATACATCAATGCCCAGATAAAATTGTAGTTATTTTTTTGCTTATGTAAAAATAGAATAAAATGTATAAATTGTCAAAATATATAAATATATATCAAACATACCAAAAACCAGGTTAAAAAAACGAAACGAGAAAAAAAAGATGCAGACAAAGATATTCACTCTGAAAAGCTATAATAGAACAGATTTTATGTTATATTGGTCTGTTATATTTGTCTTTTTCCGCTACGGGACATTACGGGATCAGCCGACAGCATCCGCTTTGAATGCATTTTATATGAAACGAATCTGGAAGCCTATGGTCCACAATAAAGATTCAATAAATGGCCAAAACAAACTGAAAGCGAACTTGCTAAAAAAACTCAAGCTGCTATAATAGAAGAACTTCTAGAAGTAAATATCTTTTTCTTGTTAAAGAAGAAGTCGATCGTCGAGAGAGAAATAAAGACCGCGATCAGTAAAGAATGTTATATTTTATATGGAATACTTTGTTGCATGAGGCGGTAGTGGGATGACTAGAGTATATTAAGCGTTTCGGAAGCCGTTGCCGAGCCGTTAAGCTGGCCTCCTTGCGTAATTTTTCCCTTGCGAGACTGGTAATAATCTGTGAGCTGTAAGCCTAATCCAAATGAATTTAATAGGTAATAGAAGGAATAAGTATTCCGAAAATATATGAAAAAAAGATTAAAGATACAAAAAGATGAGTGAAACCGCAGCGATCAAGAAGAAAGGTTTATGTGCATCCATTGAGGGGGTATGTCCATCGAATCACAAAAAAAGCAATATGGATAGATCAAATTTTATTGCTAGATTGCCGAAAAGGAATTTGATCGTCCGGACCTCGATGAAAACAAATTCTATGAAGTATATTAATTACTAATTGTTGAATCTAATAGAAGGGTGTAAATGTATGCGTTATTAAGAAAGTAATGGTGACACAAAACCTTTATGTTTATTAAACGACGTAATAATAAAAACGTAGTTTAATAAATTTATTCACATTTTATTTTATTAGAACAAAGTAAATTTATTATAACTTTTCTTCCCCATCAATCTCCTCCTGCGGCTAATAAATTTTTATGGCCGAACCTTAAATGTATCCTCCCTGCGCTTATTATTTAATACGTCAAAAACTTATTTCATTATTGGAGCAGGGGGGTGCAGCAAGACCTCACGAGCAACAATAATAAGTGGGGAAGTAGGCGAAATAGATATGACGAATCCTTTCAATTCGCAGCAGAGCATAAATATTATCCGTAGCGGCGATTTAGCGACTGATTCCAGAGAAGATATTTCGAATTATTTATACTACGAAGTCTTCCCCTTTATTCGCAGTAAAATTAAGGATGGGATAGATAAATTTCGAAACGAGTTATTTTCCGACTTTGAAAACGCGACTAAAAATTGGGAGGCGCACGAGCTACAAAACCGGTTCGATGATTTCCAACGATCGATTTTAGAGAAAGTAGAATCGAATAGCTCGATCGTGGTTCGGGAGGTATCAAACTTCGGAGACGAAGAGAAAAAAGAGTTCATCGAAACATTGAGGAAAGAAGCTATGGAAAGCGTAAATAATATTAAGGTCGAATCCGAGATGTTACATTTGAAAAATAGGGTGGTCGAAATGGAAAAAAAAGGAGAAGCCGATAGTCGAATATTAAAAGATTTAGAAGAAAAATCGCAATTGCCGACCGAGAAAATAGAAACTCTGATCGAAGATTTAAAGAAAATCCCGGCATACGAGCAAATATTTGTGAATAAAGAGGAATTCAAAAAAACTCTTTCTAATATAGAAAACGAACATGCAAACGGCAAAAAACAAATCGATGAATTGGGGAAAATGATGGAACGTATCTCGCAAACGAAAGGCGCGATACGGGCGTCCCACGAAACTCAAATCATCCGTAACCGAGAACTATTAGATATGAATAACCGTCTCAGAACCGAGTTTCAAGAGACCAATGAAAGGATCAACTTTTTAGAAACCAATTTGATAGACACCCGAAATATTATGTCCTACGTAACGGCCGATAGCGAGAGCGCGAAGGTTATACTCGGCGAAGAAATGAATCGTTTTATGGAGGAAGCGAAATATCAGACTGACGAGTTGCGAACCGCCACGTCGGAGGAACTCGAAAGGTTGACACAAAGAATAGGTTCCCAGAAATCTCCCCTTATCACCCTTGGGAATGAAAGGCAATCCAGCAGCACTACCCTCAAAGACGACAACATCATCGACGTCGAAAACGATGACGAGGAAAAGATGGAGTGCGAAAACGATATTGGTAAAGAAAACGAATACGGCGGCGATAAAGTTACAAAACGCGAAAAAACCGGTGTGCGCCGCAGAAGCGAAATGAAATTCGAATCCACGACGGATTCTGATAGCGAGAAAAAGCACGATCGCGCTATGGTTCGAAGAAATTTCAATTCGAATTTCGATACGCTGGTTAGCTTTTTAAGGGAAGGGAAGTTAGCCGAATTTTTTACCGGAAATAAATTTTACGCATTTCGCGGTGACGTCGAAAAAATTTTACTGCAATTTTTAAATTTCTTATTCGCGGTCGAAAACAACGGATTTTATCACCACCAACAACGCTCGTCCCAATCTTTCGCTTCTTTTAATAGTTTAATCAATTGACTCGCGTTTTTATAGTTTCGTTTTGTATTAATTTTTAGAGTTCTCTAGTATATTTCGTACGTCTCTCGACGTATACACGAGAGTGGATACGCGTGGATACAAAACGCAAATGATAAAGTTTATGTCGAGGCTGGTAAATTATATATAATAAATGAGAGGAAAACATTAATATATTTTACGAGTCTTAATATAGAGAGAGAAATATAGTGAGATTATATAAATCAACTGACCAGAATAACTCTGTTAAAAAATCACAATCAAGAAGTAAATAATTTATAGTGAGAGTGAGATAACTAGTGAAATTAAAATATCATTAATATTAGTATAAATAAATATAATACAGGATATTCAGTTTCAGAAGAAACGAAAATAATGCTTTCACTTCGAGTAAAGAAGAATATTCCCTACACACTATTAAATAATAAATAATAAATAATTATTATATAAAATTAATAAATAATATACATGGTAGTAGATAATAACATAATAAAAAATATATATTGGTATGATAGTCTTAATAATTTGGTTTAAGAATTAAATTGAGTACTGTGTTATTTATTGTGAGAGACATTTAAGAATTATTGAGTGCTCAGTGTAGAAAGGCAGAATTATAAAGTTATTTGTGAAATTTTTTTAATGTTAAAATGGATTGATAGATACGGTATGCTTCTCTTGATGTAAATTTTATCTCAGTTATATAGAGAGTGATTTATAAAAATCTATTAATATATATTTTATTTCCGTTCCTAACTATCCATGCGCGTTCATTAGGAATTACAGGATATAGGAGATTTCGACTGTGATATTCTATAAATATCGATCGAGATTATTATATATATATATATTACCCGTCTGTATAAGAATGTAAAAATCTATTTCTCTGTTCTGTGCCAGGCGGTCATCTGTGAGAGTAATTTCTTAAACCGTGAGTTATTAAATTATTAAACACTGAGGATAGAATGACTTATGGTGATAAGATCGTACGTGCTTTCGCTCCGCATCTATACCTGAGGAATTTCGTGATCTATTCTCTCGTGAAGTATTCTTGTGTAAAATTCACTTCACGGTTCAAGATGAAGTTTTCTCTCCGTGCTACTGTGAAATCAACGTCTTTCTCTTCTCCATTGTATAAAATATACGGATCATCGAGTCTCGGCGGAATCTCATACTCATACCGACCTCTGCGTCAAGAAAGACTTCACCGTCAGCTGTATATAAAGAACAAGAGTATATATCGTGGCGCCCAGATTATTAGAATATACATATTTATAGAACAAATGATATTCATTTTATGAGGAGTCTCGTCAGAAACTTTGCATTTTTGCTCCGGGTGATGAGGTCACGAGCGAGGAGAGGAAACAGGCGTAGCGACACCTGAGTCATACGGGCAAGATTATTCAGCGAGCGCGAGAGTGTCCGCCGGATAAGTATTCCGAGACCGCATACAGGACTCGTAATATAAACCCGACCCAGTATGACTATACAGTATTTTGCTCTCAGAAATTTATTATTCCGTGAGAGAGTCGCTATTTACAAGGTTGGGTCAGTCCCGAATTATTTCATCTATAATACTGTCGAGAAGATAGACAAGAACGATGTGGTTAAAAAATAAACTATTTTACAATATGATGATTTGCGAGCATAACCTAATATAAATAAAAAAAAAAACAGTAAAACACAAAAAATACAAACAAAAGAATTATAATTAATTTACGTTTGTCCATATAAAATAATATTTGATAGTAACATAAATGATAGTTTAGTGACAATGTAATTTCTATATTCGTAATAAGTTATTCGAATTAAATATTTTTTTATTCCTCTAATGATAAATAGTAGAGAAGAATTACGAGAAGTAATTTTATTTACCTCATACGATGTTAAGAGTTGAGAGTGTATAGAGATAATCTCTATCAGCAGCAGTATAATTCGATATATTTATCGTTTCGGAAGAAACGGGTCATGGGTTTGTGCCTGTGACATAATCATATTTAAAATTCACGCTGGTAACACTGTGACTATATCTGTTTGTTTTTGTGTGCACTAGGTTACGTAATTTACACACAAAAATCACACTCGCAGCCACATAATTACCAGTTCCGTTAAATAATACCTACGGGGGGGGTAAATTATTCACACGAATTGGAGGAGTGTATAAGACAAATTAAATTACATCTATACTTAATTGATTTGAGAATAATAAATATAATTAAATTTATTTAAATAAATAAAACACGAATATTTATATGGAAAGAATAAGTATATATAGAATGTATATTAATTTAATTAAGTCGTACTTATTTATATAACATAAATTTCTATATCGGAATATACGACAACATTCGTTTCTTATCGAGCGGATGAAGAAAACGGACTTGAATCGATCCTTCCTTTAGTGACCGAAAGCAGCTTCATTTTTGAGTTCCCCCGACCGACCTGAAAGTCGATTAGACCGATAAATTAAATTATCAGTAGTATCGGCTAGGGGTTGGTTGAATATGTTTAAGAATGGCGAATTATTTTTACAAAATAAATTATTATTTACAATTATTCAGTTTTTAAATTTAATCTTTTAATTATTATTATTATTATTTTAAATTAAAACAAATATAAAAAGGAAACGCGTACAAATAAATAACTATTTAAAGGAGGCCGATTAAAAAAAGCTAAAAATTGACCCGACGCTACGCGATGGATTCGGGCGTCGACAGCGCGGCGATTGGGTGTGACTCATTTTCTAACGAAATTCCCGACTTCTTTCGAGAATTAGTAGATGACGAAAATAGCGGAAATACCTTGAATAATGAGAACATTCCAAGGAAGGGGTATGGCAACCGTTCCAACAATTACAGCTACACGACCCCCTCTTTAGATGGTTTTTTTAACGGTGAGTCGATCAATACTCCCCCGCACATTCCAGATTTTCAAGAAATCGGATTTAACGTAAGGGAAAATGATTTTAAAACTCATTCCAAAACCGGAACTTCGAAAACTGATAATGAAAACCACCGAACGGATGATGGAACGAAAAGCCCCAATATCACGCGGAGCGCCTCCGGTTTACCGCCCCCCTCTGAGGAAGAACGAGTCTTGAATTATATATTAATACGAATATTTATATTTATAAATTAAATTATAAGAAAATTCATTCGATTAAAGACGCGTTATTTTAAATCTTTATTACAATGAATGATTAAGGATTGTGACTGGGCATATAATTATTTACATCAAAAACTAGTTTTAATCCGTGGTTATTTATCTAATTTTCAACATATTATCAACCGGTCTTCGTGCACAACTATCAACCGTCTAAATAACACGACGTAACGGTGCACGAATGAAGGGTCAATGGCGAGATCTTTTGCGAGGAACCTCTATCCATTCAGTTATTGAGCAAACATAATAATCTCGATCACGACGATGGTGGTGGCTCGAGAAAAAAATGCGTATAGAGTGTGGGCGTGAGATTATAAAAAGATACAAGAGGCAGTGCAGTAAAAGACTTCGACGATCAGAACAATAAAGTCCGAATTAAGTAAACGGATGGAACGATTAACAGTCCTGACGTCTTACAGAGTGGCTGGAGAAAAGTAGAAGCTTGTTAGTAGAAGATAAGTAAGAAAATGTGGAAAAGTTCATGGAATTATTTAAAAGTTACGCAATGTCTACCCTTACAGGAAGAGGACGCTGAACGATAAAAAATTTACTTATATAATTACTTTTTTATTACATATTAATGATAGCGAGGTGACGATATCTCACATTCCTCCGTTTTGGAGAAATTCGTGAGAGATAGGTGAGTATATCAAAAACGAAGACCTGGGAATGTATTTTTGAGATAATGAATATCGTGAGATATACTGACGGCTAAAAAGTCTTCGGAAGTGAAACGTGTGAGGTGTGACTTCTAAAGAATAAAAATAGTATTTTCTCACTAAGAGAGTTTTATATATAGAACAATCAGACATATCGAACGACGACGGCGCGACGGTGACGTGAGTAGTGAACGTGACGTACCAAGGTAAAATAAGCGTGAGAGGTTTAAACAATTATTCTAGATTTTTCACTGATTCGAGCGCGGGTGTATCGTGAGATGATATACAGACTTACTTTTCAAAGTATCTGAGTTTATCTATCTATGCTCGGCATAATATTAAATAAAGACGTAGCTGATAAGGAGGGACTTTTTAAACGTACAACACCAATTTATTTATACAAACAGATAAATAGACACTTGAAACTAAAGATTCTGTGTTAACTATTACTATGAAGTTGGTAACAGAGTTTAATCTTCCGTTTGTGCCTCTCCTGTTTTTTTTTATACTCTTTCAATTTTTTGCATTTTTCTGATAATCCCACTTGAACTTAGTTAATAGAAAAAGGTTAGACTCGAGCTGATCTGAGTTCGATATCGAGAATGTAGGTTCTGGGTTTGCAAAATATGGAACGACTATCTTGAAAGATATATCGTATATATCGTCGCGATAGATATTTTGGAATGTACTTTATAAGAATACTTAGCCCACAATGAAATCGCCTACTTGTTTATCCTCGAAACCTGTTATTAATTGGCTCACCATTTCATATATGATAATTATAAAATGCGAATATATAAATAAATTTACACTTTTTGTTTCTCATATCTACTAATGAAAACAGTTTTTCCATGTGTACTTAAAGACTTCATATTAAATTTACAAGATTAACTGTTCACAGTACAGAGATGCGATAGAAAAAGATGAGAACCCCTAAACGTGATGACGAAGTTAAAGATAGTAAGTATTGGACCAGTAAATCATCGTCGAGAATGAACTCTCGTCACTCATGACAGGCGGTCACGGGAAAAAATTTATTTATGTGGAGAGAGATATAAGAGAAGCGAATAGAGGTATAATATAAAGGACAAAGTTAAAAAAATTCTTCCTAAATAACAATAGGATACTTACGGTAGTGGTAAAGAGTACGAATTTATACCGAATGAAAAGTGGCGTGAATATTATGTTTAAAGTAAAATAAGGTAAGAACTCCCAAATCGCACGACTTCTGGACGTCGGATTCCTTAAGACTGATGTGAGAGACAATTGTTAAAGGACGCAAAAGAGTAAGGTGAGAAAAATAGTTAAAATAGGTGTAAAGACGCATTCCCGCTCCAAAATAGTGAGGCGAATTTGTTAATGACAGCGAGAATCTCGAATAGCGACTCAGAATTTATAGATATAGAAACGATAGCAGTAAAGGAGAAATCAAGCGAGTTACCAAAGCAAGAATAAGATATATTATGATAGTGCCACCCCTAATATAAACGACGTAAAGATAAGGGAGCTGACCCTGAAAAGGACGAAGAAATCTTTCACTGGAGGCTTATATAGTGAGAATAGTAGCTCAATGTAATCTATTGCTTTATAAGATTCCGAGAAGTCAAAAAGAAAGGCTCGACAATTAAATAAATAAACGCTAAGGCGCGTTAAAAATTAACGAAAAAAAGAGGATGATAGTTCAACCCGAAAAAAAATCGGAACGGAATAATAATAATTGTTGAAATATCGTAAATAACTATATCCCGATGAAGAGGTTCGTGAAGGAGACGCTGAGACATACGTTCCCTAACGGCGCGAGGATAAGCGATGACGCTCTTCAAAAAATCCGAGAATCCTCGGAAGATTACTTGATTAAAATGCTACGTAACGGAGAAAGGGTTCTCGGGTTATGTAATAAGGTAACCGTGGATGACCGCGCCTTAGACGTGACCCAAAACATGCTTTATAAAAATAATTTCAGGATAAAAAATCCAACGGCCGAAGGTGTTTGTAAAAGAAAAAACGATAATAAGAAGAAGAAAAATAACCCATTCAATTCGCCTACCGCTTCCACCTCCAAATCCGGCAGTAGGAGTTCGGCGCCTCCCGCAAAGAAACGAAAAATTTCGACGTCGGTGGTTCCTCCTTCTTCTCATTTTACCGCACCAACGCTCTTACCAACGCCCGTCGGGCGAGTACCAACACCCATTAACCTTTCCGCGGCGCCTTCACCCCCTTCGCCAATGCCACCACCCATTACCTTGATGGCGGAGTCTCCACCCCCAGCGCAAATGCCATCGCTCTTTAACATTACGAATCCCATGAGTCCTTCAGCTATGTCCACACCCCAACACCAAACCACGATGCGAGCTCAGACCCCGGATCTCGGTACTCGATATCGGTCCATTTACAGTCCCGCAAACCCTTCACCCGCCGACAACGCTCTTCATATTGTGGTTTAAAAACAAGTTTTCTCATTCTTTGGCATTGGATGTGTCATAATTATGACAGATATTGTTTTCGTTGATTGGCGGAACGCTATGTCAATCATCCTGACGTCACTGCTCTTCATATTGTGGTTTAAAAACAAGTTTTCTCATTCTTTGGCATTGGATGTGTCATAATTATGACAGATATTGTTTTCGTTGATTGGCGGAACGCTATGTCAATCATCCTGACGTCACTGCTCTTCATATTGTGGTTTAAAAACAAGTTTTCTCATTCTTTGGCATTGGATGTGTCATAATTATGACAGATATTGTTTTCGTTGATTGGCGGAACGCTATGTCAATCATCCTGACGTCACTGCTCTTCATATTGTGGTTTAAAAACAAGTTTTCTCATTCTTTGGCATTGGATGTGTCATAATTATGACAGATATTGTTTTCGTTGATTGGCGGAACGCTATGTCAATCATCCTGACGTCACTGCTCTTCATATTGTGGTTTAAAAACAAGTTTACTCATCTTTTGGCATTCGATATGTCATAACCCTCTGCAGGAATGCAACTATTATATTTGGAAAATAATTATATTATACATAATGAATAGCTTTGCAATCATTCTATTTTGCAAAATGTTGCGCCATAAAAGTTATAGTATTTTCAAAATGTTTACAATATATTGGCTAAATTTTATGATACAAATCTTTTCATATAAATATTAACTAATTCTTTAATTTTAAAGTTATATGTTGGCGTGAATTGGAATAAAAATGTTTCCAAATCTTTATGTTCAGTACAAATATTTCAGCTAAAAATGTAATTATGTATTAAATTATTATTTAATTTTGTATTAAATTATTATGTATTATGTAATTTTGTTATGTAATAAGTTAAGGTAGCTGTTTTAATTAATTTTGATAAATTTAGTTAAAAAATTTTTAACATATTTAATTATATATATATATTCATTTATATCACTCTAGCATGAGGCTAGATTTCGTAATCTGCATTTGTTTCTTTCCAAATATAAACTTTTCACCTTATGGGCATTTCCCTATTTAAGGAGGGAAATTTTTTTAGGAAATTTCCACTTAAAATTCGTATGGGGGATCGAAACAGTCTTCAGACACGTTAGTCAATCAATCTACCGTAAACCCACATTTCATAAATAGGATATTTTGCAATTAATATAATTTAATATAAAATCTTTTTTCTGTATACAGGTGTTGAAAATGGGGTATTTATATCATAAATTTCAATTTGTATTTTTTACCCCCTTAGAAGTAGGCGTTATGCCTAATTATAACTCTTTGGGCAAAGCAATACGATATTTCTTCTTCCAAAATCTGGCAGTTTTTTTGTGTAGATGTTTTTTTTGTAATATCTGGATGCTTTCTACATTCAAG
>JABUQX010129873.1:25000-27302 GCA_015478945.1 Trachelipus rathkii
AGAAAATTAAGTGAATTGAGTCAGTAAAGGAACATCGGAAGGTAAGAAATGTGAGTTTGGCAGAGATGAGAAGAAAGGTGCATAATAGGAGTGATTATCGGGGTTTTGTGAGGGAGTATGGTTGTGCTCTGGTCCAGGGGATGAACCGTACATTGACGAGATACCACAGCGTAAGGTTGTATTTTTATTGACTGCGACGAGCTTGATCTCACTTAGGGTATGGAAGGGATGATAATGGGGGATGTGACGTGGGGATGGATGGAAGCTTTCCTTTCGACCATCCTTTTTGCTTCCTCCCTGTAATAGGATCTATATACATAATATATAGGGCTCTGCAACACTGCTTTTTAGAGTGTATAGATGATAATTTAATTTATTTGTAAGTAAACAAAAGTCTTTGTCCCTTTCTGTTTTCTTTACAGGTTGCCACCACTCAAGGACAGAATCCTATTCAAGCAGCTATGCTTAATATTTTCTTTAACTTTAACCATCATTAAACAAGTATTTAATTTATGTTAAAGAAGGCAGAAAAAATGATTTGCTTCCCTATAGATGGTTAATGAAACAAATATAATTGCCAAGATTACATCCGTCACGGAACTATAGGACATGCACTTTTGTTACTACAATCCTTTCTTTATTTTATTTTTTTGTGATCTTGTTAATTCTTAACCGTTTTAGGATATATATATTCGACTGTACCCTCAACTTTATTTTTAAATGATTCGCATTTGAAAATTCGCATTGGCATATCTGAAAATTGATAATGATATACCATATTTTATTATAATTTATTATAGCAACATTCTTTTGTGCATGGAACCTTCGTCAAGATTCCTTTTTAAAATAAAATCTAAGCGCACGCCAACGCAAACTCGAACGAGAATGCGAACACGAACGAGAACGCGAACACGAGCGCGAGCAGCAGCACGAACGAGAATTCACACAACAACTGTTGGAAATTTCTCAACCATGTGTTGGGTTTATTTCTGCTGCGCTCGTATTTCATTTCTCTTTGGTTTGGAAGTATTATAAAAAGGTTTCCTTTCTAAGAGTGTTCTTTAATACATTTTTTCACCATAAATTTTAAATCTTTTTATATTTAGTGACATATTTCTAAGTAGGGATTATCAATCTTTCAATCAATTTATCATTCAGCCAAATTATTATCAATCTTTCAATCAATTTATCAATCAGTCAAATTATTATCAATCTTTCAATCAATTTATCAATCAGTCAAATTATTATCAATCTTTCAATCAATTTATCATTCAGCCAAATTATTATCAATCTTTCAATCAATTTATCAATCAGTCAAATTATTATCAATCTTTCAATCAATTTATCAATTAGTCAAAAGATTATCAATCTTTCATTCAATTTATCAATCAATCAAAAGATTATCAATCTTTCAATCAATTTATCATTCAGTCAAAGGATTATCAATCTTTTAATCAATTTATCATTCAGTCAAAGGATTATCAATATTTCAATCAATTAATCATTCAGTCAAAGGATTAATTATCAATCTTTCAATCAATTTATCATTCACTCAAAGGATTATCGATATTTCAATCAACTGATCATTCAGTCAAAGGATTATCAATCTTTCAATCAATTTATCATTCAGTCAAAGGGTTGTCAATCTTTCAATCAATTTATCAATCAATCAAAGGATTATCAATCTTTCAATCAATTTATTTATCAATCAATCAAAGGATTATCAATCTTTCAATCAATTTACCAATCAATCAATTATTTCATCTTTCAAAGCATATGTTAATCTGAATTTTATTTCTTAGGCAATGAGTCTTTCTTTAAAGGAAATATTAAATATCAGTTTAACATGGAATATAATTTTTTTATTTGCCTCTTTAAGCTATTCCATTCCGATAAATTTGTTTCTTCAACTCTCAACTTTATTGCAAAAATATAAAGATAATTTTCCCCATTAGCTTTAAAGTAGCCATTAAGGTAATTAATTAAGGTAAGTTCAATTACCCTTAAGGGACGGTAATTATGATTGTTTATAAACAGCGACTTGAAAACCTATCGAAAAGAAAATCTTCTTGTCATTAACAAAAGGAAGAATCCGTTCCTTTCTCAGCTATCGTTGATAACCATTTTATTTTTAATATAAATGAAAGAATAACTAAGTCTGGGGCATTAGGAATAGATCAAGGGACCACTCGGTTGTAGGATTGACCAATAAACAGCTGAAGTTCGGTTGGGAAAACAATTTCAGCGTCTCAGTGCTGTGCGGTACATGGTGGGGAGCTGTGATTGTATACGATCTCCTATA
>JABUQX010129874.1:0-17500 GCA_015478945.1 Trachelipus rathkii
AATATAAGATAAAATTTAACGCATATGAGAGACGTGGAAGAAACGTTTGGAACCGGTGTGTAACCTCCCAAGGGTCATACTTCGAGGAGATAACTTGGTAACTTTCCAAGTGAGTCCAACATACTATAATTAACGAATAAAGGACACTCCATAACTCTTACTCTGTAGACAAACCATCATAAGCGTTAGTACATTAGACAATGTATCCTACATAGATATATATAGGTAGGATATACTACTTCAATAAACTATTATAAACTCAATACTAGTTATATATACTATATTTATCGATCAACCTACTATATACATGATTTATAATTAAAGATAGGCGAATCGTGAAATATCCAACATATAGTTATTTTCCTAATCTCTATTATGCTATCGATATATATATCTATATTAACTAGCTTTGTGAGATAAAACACTTATACAGTATAATTATTATTTAAAATCATTCTTATGGATATTATATATATAGGTGCTTGGAACCCCTATATTATTAATAATATATTATACTATATTATATATTATATTAATAAATATATATATACTGTAAAGTAATAATAATTGAATGTTTTTGTTTTTTTGATTATGGTATTTTTCGAACTTTAGTAAAAGTATTAAATTAGAAACTTCTTATGATGTTTCAATTATTTGTAAAAATGATTTCTTTTGATATGAAATAACTTGCTTAAATTGTTATTTTAATATTAAATTGTATATTTTTAATGATTATTAATTATTCAAATAAGACTTTTTTTTTCTTTATTTCTTCTCTTATTATCTTAGTTATTTCTTTCTACTTAATAAACTTATAAGACGTTTAGGATATTAAATGCGTCTAAAGAGATTCCACACACAGCCCCACAAAGTAAATATTATATAGTGATATGTTTTGTGCTGTTTATATTAATTATTCAACACAGTGCATAGATAAAAAAGAAGAATATTAAATAAGTCTAACAATAATTTAATTTTCAGTGATATTGTGGAGTTCTGATCACTGTGTAGATTAATTATAGTAATTTTTTTATTACTCTATCTAATATATATATTTATTATATGTATTACATTTTATACTTCTCTTTCTTATTGCCTTTCATTGTATTTTTTCTTTGTTTATAAAGTGGGCTTTTGATATCATTTCATATTTTTTCTATAATTTTTACTTTACGCCATATTTTATTATTTTATTAATACTATTATTTTTAAATTTATATGTTTAAAATTATTCTAAATTAATAATAAATAATTATATCAACTGTGATATATTACCAGTTAAAAATTAATTGGGGATAGCCTGATATATTGTATTCTCTTGACAACAGCGCTCTTTGAATATAGGTAGACATCTTGTAATCATAAAAGCTATTCAGTATAAGTGCTGTAAACACATCCTGCATAAATTCTAGAAATTTCCATCTTAATTTATTAAATCAAGATCGAACATTTTAATAGCAGCGAAACATATGATCTGGATAAATAGTTTGTTTTCTGTCAGAATTGTTGTTTTATGAATTTGTAATAATATTAGTCCAAAGAGACTTTGGTATCGCGTATTTTACTTATTTAAACTCGGATTCTAGAGTATTTTGTAATTATTACCATTGTTATCCCGCAATTTGAAAAGTACTTTCAGAGGCATAAAAATATACCAGATTTTGTTCTCTTTATACAAAAATACACTTTAAATTAACAATAAAATTTTTTAAGGTATTAATACATCTCAGTATTATAATGAGATTTAAAAATTTTTTTTTGATAATCTTAATTAAAACTACTGTTTTTATATTTTTTAACAAAATATATCACTCGCACCAAGCACCACGGGTCGGGTGGTTACGAAGCTGCAGAACGATAGGCACGCAGTTAAATATATTACGCGTGAAAACTTGTGACCTTGAGGCAGTCATTGTTACGTAATATATTAACTTAAGAAAATAAATAATTTTCTTCTATGTCCAATAAATGTATAACAGTTGTAGATACTATTTACTCAAGATATTCTTGAGCGAGCCATATATTTGGCGGCTCTGCTCGGTATTAGAAATTTTTTGGTGGAATACGCGGAGAATTGTCCGTGTGTGACATCAATAACCTATTTATTATTTTAAATATTATTTTATGATCCCGCCCTTCATTTAATCTTCTTCATTTTTCCAGCCATTACCAACCTGTTCGCATGATTTTCAAAATTATTAAGTTTTATAGTAGCTATCAAGTTTTTTAGATACAGGTGTCACCTAATCTTAACGCTGACTTACTTAATTATTTTTAAACTGAGAGTATAGCCACAATACTTAAATATATAAGAGCACATATAGAAAAAGATCATAAAAGTAATTCCAAATTTTAGTTATAAATTAATTTCGCACACCCCTCTACTCTTATATCTCTTCCCCTATTTTAAAGCTTTTTACCGTTATCCAACGTTAAAAATCACCTTTCATATATTCTTTTGAAATTTAAATTTAGTTTTATAAATGGTATGATATTTAGACTGTTTAAAATCAGAAAGTAGCAGTATAATATATATATATACCTATAATAATACACTAATATAAAAACTAAATAATAAATAATATAAGTAGTATTATATAATATTTTATTATTATATATTAGGTGTAATCCCTATATATACAAAAAATATAAAATAGATAAAATTAGTATGGTCAATATATATATAATATAAGTATTATAGTATATAATAAAAGCAAAAAATAACATTTTCTTTTATTACGGTATTATTGAAGAAATTATGAGAGATTTTATTGAGGATAATAGTATTACTCATATATTATACTATCCCCATGATAATAGATCATCTCATTATCATTTCATCAAACTTCCTCTCGTAAGTCGGCCGAGACTGGGGTGAGTGTGTAGATAATAACGAACAGGAAGTAGTAGAAGATATGACGCAAGTCCGAAAGATAGCCTCCGAGCTCAGTGACCATTTCTACTTCAAATTATATGTTTACACGCAGTAGAGGTGAGAAACGCGAAACAGGTCAGAAGAGAGAGGCCGACGCGTGGGTGTTTCGATTCAGTGACTCTATTTTAGCTGCTTCGGAATCGTCACAGAGCGGCACTGCCAATGTATGGGAGTTCATCTTCATCTCACCGACAGGCCTATACCATCCCCTCTTCCCTTCACCAGAAATCTTACACCACCACCGCCATTACGAGTCTTCATTATTACACGCAATATTTTCTCTCCCCTCTGGCAAGACTCCATTCCTTTCCTTTAGGCATTTCTTTACAGACTCGATCTACAAATGTAACACAATTTTTTATCTTCCGTCTATTTGCACGTAGACTATACACCCTCTCCAAATCTGCACATTCCTCTATACACTCTTTCAGTTGCATTTTCATTATCTGTTACTCTCAATTTACACTTTTTTTTTTCATCTGATATACATTACACTCTATAAGCCTGAGGATCGCAACTTCCGCCAGCAAATTCACACACTATAACTTTTCTTATTTTTATATTTACGGTTTACACGCAAACGAAATATTTCATATTGACCATAAACTATGACTTCACTATATGTATCTCGTTTTTACATCTCTTGACCTGAGATCACCTTTTATAAACCTACACACCACCTTCGTAAATTTCAATCAATCACTGAATCTATGTCTCAAATACCATGAATATTTTATTGCTGCTCTTATTACATCATTGCCTTATTTCCTGTGATTATACTTTAACACAGGTTAATTGAACATTAGCCTCAATGTGCCAAAAACCTCTACCGCGCTCTTAAGACTATTGGTCCTTTTACATCCACAAGTATATTTAATTGCACCAGACACAGTCTTACTATTCATAAAACTTTCCTATTACACGCTGCATAATCCGTTCCCTTGCGATATCGAATCGCTCTCACAGTATCCAAACACTATTTAATATACTCGACACGTCTTTTCGGTTGCTCATTATTTACATAATCTTTCACATTCGGTGAGGACTCTTGTGTCTTTTACTTACGTCATAACCAATAACCTTTACTCTTATCTATCGTTATATTTTCGCCAAACGCCCGCCTTTAACACACCTTTAGGTAATATATCCTTTCTCTGATCGCTGTCAAACATCTCTTCCAGATTTGATACAGCAAACGATGAAATCATCCTCATATAAATAAGTAGGTTGTGCATCGGTCACTTCGCACTAGTGTATTATTTCTCATTCATTCTATTCTTTCTCTCTACAATCCCTAACTATTTAATTCTCTTCATAACATCCATCCATATATCAAACTGACTAACCAAAGGAGGACATAAACATCCCTGCCCTCACTCCGAATATAATATACAACGATCAATATATATATATATAGTTTAATCTTACATTCACTGTCTTCACTGTCGGTCATGCATCCTTTTTGGAGCATACTTAACTAGCTATGGCAGCCGACATGACGCCTATCTAACCCTAAGAACATTAATACTAAGTGTCGTACTGAGACTGCCACAATTTAGAGATTTCCTATTATCTTTTATTAATTCACATGTATTTTTACATCACTTGTTTATTTACCTAAGTACAATATTTATTTCGTCTTCTCTCTCAGTTATTCGTCAATCATTTATTTCATGTAGAAAACTTGATGATCCACGCACTTTTAATGCAAACCTTGTTCTTCACTATGTCTTCACCAATTGTTACTCTAGGGCAGCTCCCCTTATACAAACTAAAATGCCGCTATATATATTCGCATTACATATATCTCCAATTACTTTATTTCTCACTGCTCTAGCTCACTATACCCTACTTTATCTACCCTTTAAACTCTACCTTATTTATAAAAGGTACTAATTACATTTACTTCCTCCATCTTTTGGTATATAACCTTCCATAAACGCTTTGTTACACCAACTTCCATAAATCCATTTTAATCACCCGCTTCACGCTCCTTCTGTGATCATTTATTTATAATAGTAATTTCCAGTCTATGTCTGCAAAAATTCCAGTTTGCTAGTTTCAAAACTTTCCACTCTACCCTATTACCATTCCTCCTTACATAATTAGCTCCCATCCTCAAATATCTTCCTTCTTTGCACCTAACAAAGCCACACACATTCACCATATAACACTATTCATTACAACTAATGTCATGCAGATTTTCAAAGTCTTTTTCCCTCCACACTCTCTTCACATTTCATCAGTTACGATCAGTTACGAAGCACCAACCCTATTCATTATTCTCAAAGCTGATTCCCTTATTACCGCATTACTAACCTTTCGCAGCATTCTTTATCCAAGAAGAGTTTCCTATTCTTTGTAATGTCCTCTATTCATTCCATCCTTCTAAAGAAACTGTATCATATGACCACTCATTTATTTCTTCCTTTTAGTTTTCCTTTTTTTTATATTCCCTATAAATAAATGAGCAGAGAGACTGACTATATTGTGGCTTTTAGGTACATCTACACTAACGCTTTCTTTTTTTATATTGTAATCGCTTGTATCATCTCTTCATTCGCATCACTCACTGTAACATATAGCGCTTAGAATTTTCCTTTTCTTTCCCACATACTTCTCTTGCACTAATCTAACAAACGCTTTTCAACTTAATTTGCGTCCGTATTTTTCCAGTTTCAAACTTGTTCACAATTCATTCTGATTTACTTGCCAATATATCTTAAATACTTATACTTATTACCTTATTGTTCACTTAACATCTAACTCTTAATTCTTCCCACTCCTTCCTTATCACTTTCCTCTTTATCCTAAACACCCACTAACTTAATGTTACATAAAACAATCATATGATCCGATAATCCCATCCCTAATCCCTTACTGATTTAACTTCCAGCACATACTCCATCTCCTTCTTCACCAAAAGAATATATAAATCATATATACTTTATCCTATCACCAATAGGTTCAGTGATCTCCAATTCATCAAGTCTTATCGATACTTGTACCTATGTCAAATACATCTTAAACAGCATTAATAATTTTATTAATTAGTGACGTGCTCTTAGTGTTTATGAAATAATTCTCATCTTTATCCAGTTAGTCTTAGATATCAATTTACTTCTCTTGGAAACTGTTGCATACCTTAATATATTGTATATATACTTAGGTACTTGTGCTTGTAGTATCTATGCCAAGTAACTTTATATATTGAGCTATTTTTATAAGCAATAGTACTATTAGCCATATATATATTTATATATATTTATATTTTACTTATTATTTATTTCATTTATTTAATTATTGAATATTAATATTTTTTATAAATAATAATTTTTAATAATATATTTCATTATAATAATTATAATGATTAATATAGTATCATTATATATATATATATATATATACTTATATATAATATATATATATAAATAAAATTAATATATATATTTATATATATATATATATAATATATATATATATATAATATATAATTATCATTTATCACTTAGTATATATATTAATATATATATATATATATTTAATATATATATATATATATATATATATATATATATATATATATATTATATTTAATATATATATTATAATATATATATTTTATATATATATTTATCATCTAATATAAAATTATATATTATATAATAACTTTTAAGGTATGTGAATTTATATACGTAATATATAATGTTGTATTTTATATTTATCTATATTTATATATATATATATATTATAATATAAGGAAAAAAGTTCAAAGTTAAGAGAAAGATAACGCTATTTATCATAGTGAATTAGTGCTGTATAGTACATAAGAGATATTGTATAAAAAACTAAATGAGACACTTATTTGGAATCGGTTCGTATAGTAAATATTTTGGAATGGAAGAAAAAATTTGAATTGTTTTCTCTTATAATGAAGCGATATCTTCTAAACTACGGATAGATAATTAGTAAGAGTGAACTCATATAAATCCACAGATAAATGATATATGGAATCAGCGCTGTATGAAATTTGTTAATGAAAAAAAATAGATAGCGATTTTTTGAGATAATGACGTAATAAAGCTATTATTGTGGGACATTCATCCGGTATGCAAAGTTTGATGTAAAATAATATGTTTAGGTAGTGGGCTACAAGTGGAGTCCGCGACGGTGGACAGTAGGGGGATATATGAAGTCCTTCCAGTCGTCACCCCAGAGTAGGCAGTAAGAAGAGCTCGAGAATCTCCGACTCTTTGCATTCTTTGCGATTTTACCAAACTAGGGTATTTTCTCTTTTAAGTTAAAAAAAAATCACTCTTTTTTCATACAAATTTCATAAAAAAAAAAATTAATTAATATATTAATTAGTTTTTTGGTACCTATCGTGGTTTTGGAGATATGAAAAAGATAAAATAATATGATAACTAATATTTTTTTCTTCATTTTTTCCATACAAATTTCTTACGCTGATTCCATATATGTTATTAGTTTCTCTGTAGTCTCATCTTATGATTTTAGTGTATATCATTTGCGGGTTCTTTCTTTTAGTTAATGCCATGTCACAAATATGATTATTAGTAATTACTATTATATATAGTATATATATATATATTATGTCATATTATATATATTATATTATTTATAAATCTAATATATATAATATATTTTATAATTTTAATATATATAATAAATATATATAATATATAAGTAATTTTATATATTATATATTTGAATCAAAAAAAGTTTAACAGCAAAATCATTGTAAAAATACCTAGTCTAAATCTTTCTATTCAAAAATATTCTAGTTCTAATATACCTCTTGCATTTCTCACGTGTTAGCTAATACACCAATAGAAGGAGTGGCTAGATATTTTCACATGAGTTGCTATTGTATTTTATTCATTTATTTTTATATCTTATGTTTCATTTTTTTTTAATTATTTTTTTAAAGGGCTTCGAGCCGACGGTGAGTGCCTGATGTTTTAGTACCTCTCGACTTCTTTTCATCTTTGCGATTTTAATATTGGGTATTCCTTCTATGTTAAAACAAACTGCTATTGTGGCAACTTTTGAAGCATCAATTGCTTGTAAATAATTCGAAAAAAAATTCCGATATTACATCGTGTTTGTTCGATATAACTATAGGTTAAACTCCGTCTTAAAAGACAAGTTCCATATTTTAGTTACTACTTGATAAAAGAAAACAATGGCGTATTAATATTTGTAAAAATCTTTTACTAATTTTTGTGAATAAATGCTGAGAGCGGTCAGGAGTGCTGAGAAGAGTATTTGCGGTTTTTCGTATCCCTCACTTCACCAATTTGTGGTTGATGGTGTTCTTTTGATGACTCCTCAAGTATTTATAATTTCGTTTAATAAACGTTAAGGGGCCTAAGTATCTAGTACTACTTACAGGTACGCTCGTGTATACACCTCTTCTCTGTTTGAAGCAACCTTCTTTTTCCAGACTAGAGGCTAATGTGAAAACGCTTATTGATTGTAATTTCGAGGCTAAGGAACCGTCAACTACGTGTTATATAACTTTAAACTTATATCCTATAATGAAGGGAAATAAACTCGTTTTTCATCCTGATAGAGAATTTTTTATTAAAACAACACTTCTTCAGTTGTAAGAAAAGCCTTTCAACTGCCCTAAAGTTAAGCGTTAATAATCAATTTATAATTTTTAATTAGAATTTTATTATACCTGAATCTCTTGTACACCTAAGTTCAGTTTCTTTTACATTCGAAACTTTAAAAAGTCGGCTTAAAGCAAAAGAACCGCGTAAATGCATTTTATAACATAGGTCGTAGACTTTAAGTTAAATGCCATATAAACACTAATTTTTATAAAATATGATACAAAAATGCTAAAATAATAAAGATTATATCACTCAGTAATACATTATAATGATAAAACAATGAGAAAATACAACGAGCTTAGGAACAGATTTACTATAAAAACACTTTACAATTTATGGCAATAAAAATAGGAAAATGATCATCACTAATTTGATAATTAATAAAAGTTGAAATTGAAAAATTTTGTGATTTGTACCACTTACTCTACGATTAATTAATATTATTAACTAATAATTATCTCACGAGAAATAACTAATTGGTGACTTAATAATATTGTAACTAGCATAGTTAATGGAATCCAAATATTAATATTTATGAATACAATAACTTTTATTTCTAAGTCTTAAAAATGCGTTAAAAATGCGACGTATATGCGATTGAAGACCTATTGAAGGTATCTCTAAATATCATTTTCTTTGAGCACTCGGCTTTTATATAGAAAATATATTATATCGTAACTCTACTCAAAACTTATTTGTTCACCCCTTTTATCTTTTAAACAATTATAAATAGTGAAACACTAAACCGAACACTATAAGAACATCTATGTTAAGATTAGAAACATTTAGAATATCTAAAAGGTCTAGAAGATATATATATGCCAGAAAGCGAAAACCTGGATGAGTGAGATTATCATCCGAAAGAAATTTACTATCTATTAGTATTTCTTTCAAAACTCTGTGTCAGATTTAAGACCCCTTGCAAAAAAATAACTGTTGTTAATTACTAGCAGGTAACACAACACCAGTGTGTAAGGTTCACAACCTTTCTTATAGAAAACTGTTGTACAGTTCCCTGTTTAAATTTTACTCTGTAAAGTATTTTATATATACCTTATAAATGGGATAGATATATATTTACCGCAACCATTATTGGCAACATTCTCCTAATTGGTTGAATTCACAAACCCAGTGTTATCTGTGCCTTTATTTTTTGGGCCAGCTATTGGAATTAGTTTACTTCCCAAACGTTTCACACATATATATATCATATATATATTATACTACTATATATAATATTATATATAATAGTAATATAATAATATATATATTTAGTGTATATGATACATATTATAATATATATATACCTAATATAATATTATATAAATAACTTATAATTAGAGTTATGGTCCGTAGTGTGTGTGTCTAAAGCTATCATTTAACTAGAGACGGGCAGCACCTACAGTAAATCACAAATTGCATATGATCCAGCGGAAAAATATATAATCTAAAGAGGGGTTTTACTTATTTCATATTTTTTTTTTTTTTTTTTTTTTTTTTTTATCGTCGGAAAATATAACAACTCCGTAGCCATAACGACGTAAGTATAATTGTGGTTAAACTACAGTGTGAACACCTGGAACCAAGACGATGAGCACAATCGCTGTATTCTAATATATATACTAAAATATTTTTTTAATACTCAGCTACCTTAATTTTCATGGAGGTGATAATTTTTTTTTAGATATATAATTTAATTTGTTTTTTATTTATCTTCACTTTTTTCGCGGATATATACTCGCTCTCCCCCCCCCAAAATTCCTAAGGAAGTCGTTTCGGAGTTCACAACGTGTTTTCGCTGTGTGAAACCTCAAGGCCTGCCGAGCGCGCGCCGAACAGCATACCGAACCGCGCCGCACCACACTACACCACGTCGGACCGTTTTTTTTTTTCGCTGTTCGCATCCTCGTTTTTCTATTACTCATGTCTATCTCTCAATGGTCCTTTTTAATCGACGAAGAGTGAGTGAGCATTCATTTCCACGTAGGATCAATGAATGTATTTTTATATCACCACTGAATGCATTCCATAAAGATCACATACGACTACCACTTATACCACACACACAAAAATACCTCATACATCCTCACAGTCCATTGCCTCCTACTTTATGACCGTTTACCATTCATCCTGTATTCTAGTACACTATTCCATTCCCCGTGACGCTTTATAATCTATAATAGTGCACAAGAAGTTATCCTAATCCAAACTCATACTCAATATGATGTTATCATTGAATCTATGACATTGTTAAGCAGTAATATCTTCAATATTCGCCTTTCACTATCTATATATGCTATGTTTATATATATACATAATATTATATATTTATAAATTATATAATCTATATATAATATATAATATAGAATATTTTTATTTTATATTATTCAAATAATGTTCAGTTGAAATTTTAATTAATAAATATTAAATATATAATAAGAAATATATATTATATATATAATTATATTATATATATATATATATTATATATATATTATATGTAGTAGAGTAATAACTCACTATACTAATATAAGAGTTTGCTCTTGTGCGCTTCTGTGAAGGTTTCACACGCTCAGGTACCACACATTCCTAACGCCTTAGGATCCTCTTTAGGTGTGGTATCACCATATACTTGTCAATTTTATACATACTTAGCCTCATTGTATTAATGTCACCAGGCGTTTTGTCGAGCTATACATGTATAATGCCATCATGCGTTTGCGCATAACATCTTCTATCTACTGATGAATTTACACAAAGGGTATAAAAAAAATATTTCTTCTGAAGTGCGAATATGCATCCCCACCACCATCGCATAGAAATAACATTTAAATTATGTGCGGATTTAAAAAGTTTGGACCATCCACCAGATCCACTAACCGTGAAACTGGAATTCTGATCCGCTTAAACATTGGTAGAGATGTATGTGGACTTAACAGATTGGGCTAAGTGAATGCCATTTATACCAAATGAACATAATTAATCTTTACATATAAAGGGTTTTATTTTGTATAGCAAAAATTTTGGAATTAGCCTTTCTAGTAGTTAAAAATTTTAGAAAAAGTGACAATCTCGATTTGCATTTTTATAGTATATGATAATATATTATTATATATATATATATTATATTATAATCTATAAATTTATATTATATATTATATATTAATTTAAAATAATATATTATATCATATAAATAAAGTAAATTATATATAATATATAAGTTATAATAGAAAATTATTATTATTAAGATATAATATAAATATAATAGTACATCATATATATTATATATATTATATATCTGTACTAATTTCTATAATTATAATATATATACATACAATATATACATTTATATATATATATACACGAGAGAGAGAAAGGTAAAATCGCTATCATCCATACACACACACATCCATATATACATTATTATGCAACCTCAACACACACACACACACACACACACACACACGCTCACGCTGCTTTATTATCATGACACTAAGACTCCGCTAGGTCTACTTATACAACCACAACCACTCCACCCATAGACACTTACACTCACACCTATCACCTAACACACCACAAACACACTACTGTTTGGCTCTTTGCATAGTATTTACACTTTTCAACACCTACCTTAACCAACCATTGCGCCATAGATACGCACCCCTAATAAACAAATCACCCCCCCAGCTTACACTATCACCTACAACACAATATGAACTTATACAACATGACACCCACCTAGATACATACATCCAACCTAGCTCACACCTACACCTACACC
The DNA here is from genome assembly GCA_015478945.1 of Trachelipus rathkii. NCBI lineage: Eukaryota > Metazoa > Arthropoda > Malacostraca > Isopoda > Trachelipodidae > Trachelipus > Trachelipus rathkii. Next base: position 12,359 of record JABUQX010129874.1, read on the forward strand.
TATACATTATACACACATACATGCCCACCTAGATACATATATCACCCCTAGCTCACTAGTAAAACCTACACCTACACCACTTACACACACTATGACATCTTAATAACACACAAATTAAACCCCTGCGTTCGACCACCGCTAGTACTACCTTTTACCACACACATACACCCCCTCGCTAGGCTACTTATACACACATACACCCACTCATAACACTTTCACTCACATCTACACCTACACACAGCACACAACACAACTCATGCTCTAACACATACATCTCCTCGACCTATATACACAGCGAGCCCTGACATTAGACCCCCACTACAATGCTCACCCTGCAATGGATCACATACCACCAACCCTAGCTCACACCTCACCTACACCACTATGACACTTATACACACATAAACCACCCTAAGATACAATACTACACCCTACTCACACCTACACTACACATGATATCCACACATGCACCCAAACCCACCACCTAGCATACATACACCTTACTCACACCTACACCACGCTACACAACACTATGACACTTATAGCACACTACGCACAAACCGAATTGGTCATAATTTATACAAACCTCATCCTAAGTAGTAACGCCGCTAGGTTTTTTTATACACACATATCAACCCCACCCGATAGGACACATTCAACCGCTCACACCATACACCAACCACACACACAACTAGAACAACAATCGGATCACCTATCTATATACCACACACCCTACCTCACAACCCCGCATAGATAACATACACCCACCCTAGATACATACACAACCACCGTACGCTACATAATTTACACAACACACACATATATATATCACTCATATATGTATATATCATATACCTAATATATTATATTATATATCATATTATATATAATATATACTATATATGATATCTATAGTAAAGTAGTATAAATATAATAATAAATATAATATGTATATAGTATGATATATTATATATATTATATAATAGACCTGTAAGAAAAAAAATAATGAGTATATATCATGCGATATCAGGATATCGGAGTATCCAGAGAGCGTTTGGGGTAAAAGTCACCCATCAAACCGACTAATTCACATATTGATGAGTCAGATGTACTTAGAGGTCGTGTGTAGTTAACACTCCAAAAACTCATAAGGAAAAGCTTTGATTTACAATACATTTAAAAAATTTAAGAATAATCAAAATTTTAATGAAATTGTTTACCATTATAAAATGATTAAACAAAGAATTTTGAAGGAGATATGGAAGACGAAAGAGAAAGGGCTTTCTGTTTATTACTCTGCATTTTACTTAATAGGCTTTAACTCATATATTTTATTAAACGTTATTGTTAATGGTTTACAATACCTTAAAAGTCAAATAAAACAGTAAATCAATATAACAGCTGTTGCTATAGCACAACAAAAAGGGATTATGTTATATAAGGCTTTTTGGTTTTATAACTGCTTTACTGCTTTAATTCATATATTCAGATTTAAGAATAACATCCGTCTTCACAAGATAATCTTAATATGACAGTAAGACATGGAGAATGTATAACGTTGTTGCTATAGCACAATGAGATTAGTAGTACTTTTGTTTTTCATCTGCTATATAACTGTCTTTAACTCATATATTTATTAAAAATAATGATCATACATATTCTTTAAAGCCCTTAAAGCAGTAAAACAGTAAATCAATACCACAATTGTCTAGGATAGATAGAGTAAACAAAGAAATTAGTAGGTCTTTTGTTTATACTGCTTTACTTAGCTATTTACTGCACTTAAACTCCATATATTTATTAACATTATGTTTTCCTTTATATTTTTATTTTTAGTTTTTATATACTTTTTATTTTATTTTTTATTATTTTTATTATATATTATTATTTTATTAATATTATTTTTATTATATTTTTATTATTATTAAATTTATTTAGTTTTGATCTTAAGATGAAATTTTTATTTTTTATTATTTGGGGGAAAAATATTATATTATTATTATTATTTTTATTTTTATTATTTTTAATTATTATTTATTCTAATTGATTTACTACCTTATTATTGTCATTAATCCTTATTTTTATTTATTAAATGAGGTACTATTATTTATAATTATTATTATTATTATATTATTAATTAATTATTATTATTCATTTAATTTTATATATATTATTTTTATTATTTTATTAATTTTTTATATTTTAATTTTAATTACTTATTTACAAAATATTCTTAGTGCCATTTACTTCATGCCTATTATTTTTAACACACAACTTAAAGTAAACACTTATACATCAACTACACTCCACACCTAAAGACCACTTACAACCCATCATAAACACACTTACATTTCTCCATAGGACACTTACAGCTCAACCCTACATTCAAGACACTTACTCCTCACTCCATATAACACATCACTCATATAATGTACTTACACCACTCTCTCTTTGGAGATTGGGTATCCAATCTCTAGACAACTATACACATAAAGACCGGGTTTATATAAAATACACACACGCGCGCACCCTGTTTATTAAAATAATACACTGTTTATAAACATATCAAATAAGTTTTTTACATTCATGAACATATAAATAAATTAAAAACTTTTATGGTATAATAATCAAACAGGTACATTAGATTTTCGAATTCTAATTTTAGCAAGATTTTCTTGATTAGAAATTGAGTTTCATAGTGTCGTGAAGAGCTTCTATAAAATAAACATCATATATCTTGAAGGCAAAGAAACTAGTATTATAATTATTACTGTGAAACCGAGGTATTTTTAAATTTTATATCTATCAAGTTTTAAAATATATTTTTACTAAAATTTTATGAAAAATTTAGTAAAAACATATCTTTACGGTACCCTAAAAAGCCAATAAATCTCAGGTAAATCAATAAGGCAAACGACCCCTATCAGCCCTCTACACACAGAGGGACCATTACCACGTTTTGTTCTACAATGGACTTACTGCGTTTGCAATCATCTTTAAGGCCAGGTATAATATAAATATTAGCGAAAATGAATTGTCAAAATCAAGAGAGAATTGTACTTTCGGACATAGCAATTCTATGTTTTTTATTTAAAATAACCCAATTTTTTCATTAACATTTATATTATTCACTTCAATGTTAACTAAAAATTATGTTTTAGAGTTTTTTAATAATCAGATTTCGTTTAAAATTATTTCATGATTATGTTGTTATCTTTTATTCTTATTACTTATTATTGTAAGATATTATTATTATTATTATTTATCTAGAGTTATTATTATTAATTAATTATTATTATTATTATCTATGTAACGCAATTGACAATCAACACAAAAACACTCCAACAACGTATCTAAACTTACAGATTACGAGACTTGAGCTCCTTCTGACATATAACTCGTGTTTGAAATAACTACGTGATATAGGCCTAAATTTAGGCCTAAATTTTAAGGTATATATCTTTTTGTACCGACCCGGATTTTTATTTAGCCCTAAATAGGAGGTCAAATACTTAATTCCAACACCGATACAAGAATCGAGAATCAAATGTATTATTATTTTTATAAATATACACCGTTTCAATCACTGAAAACACTGCTCGCAGATGGTAAGAATTCCTTTAAAGGCAGTAAGAAGAGAAATGCTTTTCCTTTCTTGTGAATCGAGATGGTATCCTTAAATATCTATAATGAGAAGAGCATAGGGATTGGTCGAGAATTTATTTTATTCCCGTTTTTTTGGTTTAAAGGTTATGATAAACATGTTTATATATTTTCTCTATATATATCCTAAGCCTTACCCGTGTGATTGGATGAAAATTAAGTTTATTTCTTTAAACTTGTATTTGAGCAGTGATATTATCTTAGTAGCGGGCCAAACCTCATTTTTAAAATCATAGTCGTTTTAGCTGTTAATGGGTGAACACATTTTTTGACATGGAAATTAAAAGTGTTTTTATTTTTACTAAAGTGTAAATAATCATTTATATATAAAAATACTTACATTGAGGAATAATTATTAATTTCAACTAGAAATTTTATAATAATCAATTCACTAGATTTATAGTAAGATTACGTGAATGGCTTCTAACGCAAGTATATGCGCCGCGAATGCGCGACCCGGTGCGGAATCCCGGCCGCATGAACCCGCTCGCCGCTATATTAACTACAGCGATTCGCGAAAAATACTTTTTATTTATGATTGCCGTTGTAACTTTCATTACAGTTTGTAATTTTCAGAAATATATAACACGGTTTTCCTGATACGCTTTCAGAGAGAATTGTACATGAGCTTTTTTGGACAGTTCTACATTGTGTTACTTTTAAAAGATTAAAATTTTACTCAACTGGTACGTTTTTTTTTATCCCTTTTGATGGGTAAAGGCAAGTTAGTAATTTCCACGAAGTTGAGTAGAAAAACAGGTTGTTTGTTTTAATCCTAAAGTTATAATTAATTAAGGAAATAGAACAAATAAGCCTTCCGGATGTGACGCGGGCCATGCTTCTCTTTGTGGTATGGCTTTAAGTCTTATTACTTTAAGGAATGTAAACCAAGTTTTATATGCCTACACGACTACATCCTACATAGGATTGTAGAGTAATGTATAGAATTATCCCAATAGCCAATCCCTTTTCAAGGTATAGGCTACTTCTACGGTTTTAAATCTTCTCTATGTATGATGTTATTGAAAAAGTTGTTATAACAACTCGCTACAATAAAATACTCAGAAATAAAATACTGATATATGTTACTGTGAATTTGTCAAATAAGAATGCGTGTACAATGCATAATAAACTTCCCCTCCTTGTACAGTCCGTAATTTCGCTGTATGACTTTCCAGTAATTGGTATCATATTATAAATGATGCATACCTTACAATTAAGTATATAATTTAATACTTGGAAATATAAATCAGCTATTCTATTCATTCGGTAAAACCTTTGAGAATTATCTACCTGTTTCGTAATCAAACAGAGATATACAGGATTTTATAACCCTCTTATCAGTCCGACTAGGGTCACTGGTGCAGGCCATATTTTTTAATCGTGAATTTGTCAAATAAGAATGCAACTAAAGAGTCGAAGTTGTTCTAAATTAACTATTTTTAGGCCATTTCAATTAAGTGACTTAAAAAATCAATG
>JABUQX010129875.1:0-30414 GCA_015478945.1 Trachelipus rathkii
TTGGTACTTCGTTCAATCGGAACTGGGTGTTTTTAACCGTTTCGCATTTATCGTGAAACGCTTCGCGTTTCGTGCGCCACTTCAATTGTAGTGTAAAGCTATTATTATGTACGGTAAAATTTGCTCTACATCTTATAACATCACACATAACTGTTTTTATTCTTTTTTGTATATTATTTAAAATCTTAAGTCAACCAATAAGAGTCTTTTCCCTGACCGGCGATATCGACGCGCCAAAACGAGGAAGACGTTAGTTAAACGGGCAAGATCAATGCCATCAGATATTGGGCATCGCCCGAAACACAAAATGCTTATTTTGTAATAAAATTAAAGGTGTTAGATTATTATTAATGTTCTTATAAAGAAGATCTCTTGTAAGTGTCAGATTTGATACGTAGAGTATTGATCACAAGTGAAATAATTAGAGAGAATGGTGATTAAAATCTAGCACAGTATATCGAAGCATATAGCTTTCGCCCCTGTGCCAATCATTCTAATAAATATAATATTTTGGTTGATTACTCACGAAAATGTGGTCGAAGGGTCGTGGCCCATTCCATATTTATTATACAAAATAAAATTATCGATTATGATCTGCGATCAAGCTATAATAAGAAATTATATTAATAAAATAACATAAAATTTTTCTATACACCTTCCATCTTATTAATTAGTGTACCCGAGGTGATGGATTTAATTCTATGTTTAATTGATTAATGAACTCATCTACTCGCACTTCTTTCACTCACTCACTCTCACGCACATGCTCTTTCTCTCACTCTCTCTCACACACACACTCTCACTATATATATATATATATATATATATATATATATATATATATATATATATATATATATATATATATATATATATATATATATATATCATAATTAAAATTAGCATTTCCTGTTCGCTTTCATTAATTTTATTTCTAAGTTTTCTATTTCAACAAATAACCGAGGTTCATTTATCAATACTAAATCAATTATGATTTTTCCGAGATCGTTCCATGAAATCTGGTCTTTTAAAATATTATATAAAACTAAACCAGTTTTTAACTTCTCATTTTCAAGCTCTCTTCCAGTACATTTTTAAAATTATCTTCTCTTTTTACTTCAACATTAGTACCCGTCGCTATCTCTCTCTCTCTCTCTCTCTCTCTCACATTACTCCACCACCATACTCTCTTCTCTTATATATATATATATATATATATATATATATATATATATATATATATATATATATATATATATATATATATATATATATATATATATATATATATATATATATTGTCTGGCTGTCGTCGAGTGAAAATGTCTTAAAATTTGGAAACAACAGAAGAAATAGAGAAGGGCAAGATCGGGATAGTAAAAAGTGTTTAAAGATGTTTTGGAATATTTATAGAATGTAAAATCATTAAATGTTTCCACACAACTAATTTACAAGACTAAAGAGCTCTTTATGAAATAAATAAATGGAAATATTTTACCTAATAGCATAATTATTTCCTGTTTACAAAATAGGTACAATATATAAGAAGAATAATAAAATTTAATAAAATAATGAAATTTAATAAAATAATATAATTTAGGGCGACCGGGCTAGCAACCCGGTCCTTTACTTATTTTGCTTGAATAACTCCTTGACTAGCATCGGAAATTTTTGCACCTGGAAACACGATCTTCAGGAGAGCTCTGGGAGAACGATTTTAGAGGCCAAATGAAAGATGTCAATTCAATTGAAAGGGGTGAAAACCCTACCTGAGTATATAAAACTCAAGGACTAGCATCGAAAACCATTGCTCCGAGAAAGAGTTTTCTAGAGTACTCCAGTATCAAGAGTTTCGAGGCCAAAGAAAAGAAGATGCTGACCCAACTGACAGGGCGAAAGTCCTACCTGGGAGATGGTGTAGAGTGTAGAATAAAATTTATTGTTAAGCTCAAAATGTTTTTGGGAAGAGTACTTTTGAGAAATAAAATTTAAACCAGAAACTCTAATGGGCTGATCTACGTGAACTTTCGTCAATTAAGCTAGCGGTGATGGTCTCCATTGGCAGGGAGCACACCGTTTGGATTTTCGTCGGTTCGTACCAACTCATGCAGTGGAGGTGTATGCTGCGCTGATATTTTGTCCATAGTATAACCGTGTTTTGAATGTCTTGAAAATGTTGAAGTTGTCTGAAAAAATTTTGATAATGAAGAAAAATTGAAAACTAATGGAAATGTATGATTAATCAGAAATAAATTGCTTGATTGGTTCCTCCATTGTTAATGATGCTAATAAAACAGGAGAACCCATGAATGAAGAAAAATCCCGTGTAATAATTGCAACAATCATTATTTCGGTGAAACCATAAATTTCAAACGCAGAAAATCCCAGCATAAACATGATCTAAACACACATAATGAAAACTCTGCCTTAACACACCATAGACTTAACAACAACCATCACATTAACATTAATAACGGATATCATCAACTCTCCGTCCAATTTATGGCCGAAAAATAATTAATGTGGATACAGATAGTGCGTAATATTACAATTACTATCCCAGAAGAGAAAATCTGCAGCAAACCACTTTTGCATCACTACAACCTTCCAAAATCTTCAACCGCCCGTCCTCGCGCGGATTCAAACTATACGACTATATACAGAACACTATCAACCTGAAGCCAGTTCCAGCCATTCTACCAACAAAATCCATCTTAGCATACAGCCCAAACTTCCTCAGAACTAAATACCGAATACCACATAGAACGAAACGTGCTTTTCTGGGCCTTGTTTACCATTGCTCCCAAACCGCCTCGAAGAAGGTCCACTGTCTACTACACACTGCAACCTAAAGCCTCCGCACACTGTATACTACAGTTTTTACCATTCTTGTCTTTACTGTGCTTCCTTAAATATCAACATTAGCTTCCTACATAGCACCAAAGGGTTTTACATCATCTCATCATCATATTACTATACTACTCCTATAACCTATACTATTACTACTCATACTATATAATATACTCTACTTATACTATCATCACCGCTACTACTAACTACTATACTACTTATAACTATACCTCATATATATATATATGATATCATATACTATACTACCTATACTGCTGTGCTGCTGTGTTGCTGTGCTGCTGTGCTGCTGTGTTGCTGTGGAGAAAGAGAGGAAGAGAGAGCGAGAGAGAGGCAGACGACGAGAAACGCACGACGAGACGAGAGACGAGCAGACGACGCAGACGGCGCACGGAGCAGAAGCAGGGTTAGGAGATAGAACTGAGGTAGTAAGAGAATTTGAAAAACTATAAGGTGTGCTTTAGTGAAGTGACGATCGATTGTCTTATAGTAATATTTATAATTTATAGTTAAAATTAATATCTATATATAATACTGTCTATATATATAAATTAGTTATAATTATATATAAATATAATGTTGATAGCACATATATGATACTACTAATATATTTCACTAATATATATAATATATATATATACTATATATATATATATCTATATACTATTTATACTTTAGTGTTTAATATAATAAGGAGACAAATAAATTTTTCATATATATATACTATAAACTTATTTTATTTTATTTACGTTAATATTTAAATTATAATTATAAATAAATAAATATAATAATAATATATAATCACTAATTATAGATAATTTCAGTGAATTTCAAAGTATTACATTTGATACCTATTTATATATATAAAGTATAATAAATATGTTTATAAAAATCGTATATTCTATTTATATTAATTTTTGTATCACTTAAGTACATATATATATATTATATATATATTAATTTATAATAATTATATAATATATATATATAATATATATATATATTAATAGCTCTAAATAATATTAAGATGAGAGTCTACTCTCTTATATATTATATGACTATTATACTATTATATAAACAGATGTCATCTACTTGTATCGTTATGATACTCTGATATAGATACTATTGACATAGTAGGAGGGGTTTAGTTGTGGGTAATGGTGTGGTTCTACCTATAGTAGAAGGAGATATTTGTGCGGAAGTGACATGCGGCTATAGCGCTTGAGTTCGCAGTTCTTATTTATATATAGAGAATACGGTATATATAGTATATAGTATATATATATATATATATATATAGGTCAGTTATGATATATAAGCTGATTATATATATATAATATATAATATATATGATATATATTTATAGGCAGTATTAATATAGGTAAGGGAATATATCATATAGTATATATGATATAAGTATAATAATATATATAGTATATATATAGATATATATGTATATATAGTATATATTATATATTAATATATATATATCTATAATATATATATATATTATAGATATATATATTTATATTACTATATATATATATATATATAGTATATATATTATATATTATGACTATATACTAGTAGTATATAGTATATATAATTATATATATAGTATAGTACTAGTATATATAGTATATATGAGATATTATATATATATATATTATAATTCTTGGTGTCCGTTTGGGTCAAGACGTGGTTTTGCACTGGAAAGGGACAGAAAGAAAAGAGCAGGGAAAACATCTAGAAAGAGAAGAATCTGAAGAGACGTGGTAATGCTCTCTCGGAAAATTATTGGGATTAAAGAGTAAAGATGAAAGAAATGACCAACTTTCGCACAGACAGAAGAGCCTTTTGAAAATAAATCGATTAAAATATTTTCGTCAACAGTTAATATTGAAAATTTCTAAGAAAATGAAGGAAAAAAGTGAATAAGTTAATCAACGTCATAATTTTAAAAACTGTGAAAGTTACAAAAATGTTTATTATTTATACGTGGTTGCTTTTTGAACAAAATATATTGTATGTCCCAAAATCAAAAAACAGGAAATTCTTTGCTTTGAATTAATTGATAATTATATGAATAGATAGTTTGGTACAGAACGTGGACATAGAAGTTAGCTAGTCTCTCAAATGGTCCTCTCGATTAAAAGAGGCTTGGTGGCTCGGAACACTAGCCTAGCAGTTTTGTTTTGCGATCTGTTTCTTCTGCACAGCTGTGGTCTTAACGGTATTAAAATAGCCTGCCTGGATCTGTCTGCCTCCCCCAATCATTTGGTCTCGTACAATCTGTGCTAACTAATTGAATAATTATGTGCAAAGTGATCAGTGGATAATAGTAGTTCCATTCATTGTTATTAAGTGTTGTTAATTTACTGTTATTAATTGTTTTGATATAGGTTCTTAGTGTTAGTGAATGAAAATATTAGTCCTAATTATCTGATAGACAATATTATCTGAATATAAATAAGTGGCTAGTGATGAAAATATTGTTAAGTGTTGTCGTAGTTACTCAGTGTATAGTGATGTGTAATTTTGATGTAGTGTATACCATAATGTACTGTGTATATACTAGTATATGTATTTTTTTTATTTTTTTTATGTATATTATATTTATTTATATACAAAAGCGCCCGTAGCTCAGTGGTAGAGCACTTGCCAAACAATGCGAGGGTCCCAGGTTCGCACTGGTCGGTGGGAGAATGTGAGCTATTCTCTCCTTAGGCTTGGCTCCGTCTGCTCGGACTTAAATTGAGTACACCCCCTCTTGATTAGGGCCCTGCCCGTGAGCGCGGTGGTGTTTATCTCTGTAAAAAAAAAAAATATGTAAAAAAAAATATATATATATATATATATTAAAGCAAAGAAATAGATGTTTCAACAGTATACACCCTCTCCTGACTATATATAAGGTCATCACGTGGTATATATATATGGAGACTATATAAATATATGTTATATAATATATATTATATATATATATATATATATATAATTATAAAAAGTGGAATGAATATTTAGCCAAAAAATCTCCCTGCTCCTCATCCACGATACCTCCTACTACACACCCTATTCTTTAACTCCCCCACTCCATCCATCCCTTCCTCCCTACCTCCCTCCCCCCCCTCCCCCTCCCCCTCCCTCTCCCTAACTCCCCCTTCTCCCCTCTCCCCCTCCTACATACATAATAATTGTTTAACGAGCAGTAAGAAAATTTATCGTCTAAAAAATTAAGTACGTAAAATATACTTCCTGAGAAAAAATTATTTAAAAATAAATTTAAAAATCAAGAAAAAAAATAAAAAAAAAAAAAAAAAATGTTTTTTCGCCTGAGTTGAAATTAGAGTAATAACAATAATAATTTTTTTTATGTAAAAATTAATATTCTATATATATATTTTTTAATTTTATATTTATTACTTCTGTAAATGAAGAATTTTTTATTTTGAAAATAAATTATAATTAAAAAAAAAAAATTTATTACATTATATTTTTAAATTATTTTTATTTTTTTGGAAGTTGGATTAAAATAAAAAAAATATATAAATTAGACGAATATCGAGGGGTTTAGACCATTATTATTATTATTATTATTATTATTATTATTATTATTATTATTATTATTATTATTATTATTATTATTATTATTATTATTATTATTATTATTATTATTATTATTATTATTATTATTATTATTATTATTATTATTATTATTATTATTATTATTATTATTAATTATTATTACTATTATTATTATTATTATTATTATTATTATTATTATTATTATTATTATTATATATTAAAAAAAAAGTACTTTACATATATGCAAGTTCAAAATAATTTAAGGTAAATTGAAAAAAATAATAATTTAGATAACCGAAACATACAAAAAAAAATATATATGACAAATTCGTAATTAATTAATCTATTTAGCTAAATTACTAATTCATAATTAATGTTTTAAATTAATAATCGTAATAATTGCTCACACTCGGAAATTTAATTAACTTTTACTCACAATAAACCTTTCTTTGTAGTAGTTATGAAGCTTTTCTTTGTTTATTAAGGAGGGGAACTTCTCTAGGTAATTTGTACCTAGAATCCGGACTAAAGATCGAATCAGGTCCCTTGTCATGCGAGTCTGTCACTCTAGCTATTGAGCCCTGCCTTGGACATGGTTCGGAAACACAATGGTTAGACAAGGTTGAAAACCGAATCTTTCTTTTTAGATGTCTAATTCTTGGTTCAGAAACTAAATCTTCTGAGAACTGAGATCTTCTGGTAGACCTCAAAGAAAAAAGATTGTTTTAAAAGCCAGATTGAAAAGAGGATTTCCTAAGAATAGAAGCTCTCTCTAGGAGATGGGATAACAAGAAATTGTTGAGATAATTACCAAGTATATAACTGCGAGTAGCCATAAACAAATATATGATATATTCTATCTAAATACTTCCAGTTTTGTTTCTATTCTAATTGTAAACGTAAGGACAATATTTTAATATTGTGTACGTATTATTAAATGCTAGGTGTTGACAATTATAGGAATATGTTGAATATATTAAAATATATCCGAATGATGATATACATTTCTGGAACACATGAATCACATTTGTGCTTAAACTATAAAAACTTGGAAGACAAATGAAAAAAAAAACCGACTCAAACGAATAAATTTTACTCGTTTCATAATTTCTGTGACTGAAAATGAAAATTTTCTTTGTGGAGGGACGATAATGAAATCTTTATGAGTTAGTTGTTTTTTCTTTTTCCTTTTATTTTAAGGACAAAGAAATGACAAATTTGAGATTTAACCTTTCGGAAACCTACATACTGAAGTTCATTTATACATTATATTATTTTCTTTTTCGAGTCTAACATCAAATAATAATAATAATAATAATAATAATAATAATAATAATAATAATAATAATAATAATAATAATAATAATAATAATAATAATAATAATAATAATAATAATAAAATAATATAATATAAATAATAATAATAATAATAATAATAATAATAATAATGTAGGATTTTGTTGCTTTTTCAAGCCTCCTCAAAGTATTTCTTTCTACTGAAGAAATTTTCTTTAATGTTCCCCTAGAATAAAATAAAACTGATTTTACTACAGTACTGACTTTCTTGTCCGAATACTTTGAAAATTTTTTTAAATAATTTTTTTTTTTTTTTTTTTTTTTTTTTTTTTTTAGATTTTAACAATTTTGATAATATAAATATCGTATAAACTAATAATAAAAATAAATAAATAAAATTAATAATTTTGTTACATAAGTAAATATATATTGACTTTTTTGTTATTTAAAAATAATGATTAAAAAATTTTACATTTCAATTAGCGATGAAGATAATTTTTAACTAAACTGAAAACCGCTTTGAATTGCATTTCCCTAAGAACTTTTAAAGAAATCCTTTAAACACGATTTAAAAAGATTGCTATTAAATCACCTTAAGCATAACAAGCGCACATAGTTACGCACAAAGACCTGTTAAGGGTGGCAGGATAAGTAGTAATGAAATAAAGAAGAATTACATTCAAAAGCTAACACTATCATTAGTGATAAAACAAAAATTTCACCCCCATGCTTAAAAAGTCAAAAAGAGGAAGTTAAAAGACTATTGATAGTCTCGCTAGTAAGATCACTGATCTTAACATTAAACATAAAACATAAGAAGAATTAAATAATACTATAGAAATCTTATGGCCCTACAAAGTGTTCACAAGAGTACTAAAGACCCACCCTTAAAGACCTATAGAAGTTATTACTGGTGCCGTGGCTCATGATATCTCAAAATACATAAACAACCTAATTAGACCATATCTTAACAAAATATTTAATGTTTAAATGAAGTAGATGAGTTTTTGTGAAAACTAAATAACATTAATTCTTTCGATGTAACAAAATTATAATCTCTAGATGTTAAAATCTTTCACGAAGGTTTCCATGTCTGACAAATTATTTATATAATATTGGAAAACGTTTATCACTCATAATATAAAACCCACCGCCTTCCATATAAGCCAGACATTCTGATAAGGTACTTTATATATTTTCCACTAAAAACCTGTTAGCTTCAATGGTAAAACGTTATTAAAAAAAAAATATGGCGTTATCCATGGAAATCACCTTTTAGGAACATCTTTTGCAGATTTCTAAATTGCATCAGTAGAAAACAAAAATTTTTAATGAAAGCTTCCCATTCAGTCCTATCTTTACATTCGATAGGTTGGCAGTAGAGGTTGAAGCGGAGGTTTGCCATTTGGATAATAGTGTGAAACGACCCAGAACATGTTCAAGAGCTCAAATCCAAAAAATAGACAATTTTAAGTGTTTAAAATTTACTTTTGAAAAAGGCAAAAATGACTATATTAAATATTAACATAAAAATTAAATAGGATGGGAAAATTGATAGAAGTGTTTACGTTAAATCTACAGATAAGGAACATACTTGAATTTTAGACTCCTACATTCCTCTAAATTACAAAATTGTTACCATATATCGTCTGATTGGACCCATTTTGATATAGAAATTAAAAGAATACTCACAATCTAAATAAACAAATAACTTCCCCCAGTATATTATTGAGAAAACTATAAAGAACACGTAAAAATTTTTATTTGCCAATACCATCAATGAAGAGGAGAACGATAAGCTCATAATTTATTATAAAACTGAAAATATTAGTCAGAAAAAAAGAGGAAGAAAACAAAATTAATTTCAAAAGAGCATATTTAAAGCAAAAGATGGGAAGAAGCTTATATTAAGATCTTACTATAAGCCATTGAAAGGGGCTCGTAAGTTAGTAACCGTTGTGTACTGGTTGTCAGTGTTCTGAAATTATGTTAAGGTGGGGCCGCTTATATAGGATAGCAACGAATACCCTCAACACGAGAGTGTCGCAACACAAGTATAAGCCGGGTAAAGTATTTCAACATTTTAAAAGAACACTAAAAATCCGATAACTACAATTTAAAGAAAGCTTTCTCCTCATAACAAGAAAATTTTTTTTTTTATGATTGGTATCATGCAACATTTTTATTATTCCTCTTAAAGAAACAACAAACCAGTGATAAAATAAAATATAATGAATGTCCAATTTTTTTAACATCTTTAAATAACAAAAAAAGTCAAAGTACATTAATTAACTTTTGTAACTTTTAATTTTTTTTTTTTTTTTAATTATTTAATTTTTGTTATTTATATCGATATATATATTATCAAAAATTATTAAATCTAAAAAAATAAAATTATTTCCTGAAATGTCCGAAAACAGTAACGGACGAAAAGCTCGGTATCTGTAATAAATTCAATTAGTTTTATTTTATTCTAGGGATAACATTAAAGAAAATTTCTTTAGTAGAAAGGAAATACTTTAAGGAGGCTTGAAAAAGCATCTATCAAAATCATGCATTAAAATAAATGCTGATATGAGTATTTAGAAATTAATAATAATAATAATAATAATAATAATAATAATAATAATAATAATAATAATAATAATAATAATAATAATAATAATAATAATAATAATAATAATAATAATAATAATAATAATAATAATAATAATAATAATAATAATAATAATAATAATTCAATCAATCAAAACTTTTATTCAGAATAGCAAGTTACAATTTTATCCTTTAATAACAGAGATACAAATATAATTGATATTATTACAATTACAAAATGGCAATAGTAGTAGGACAGGGATTCCGGACAACGATGGTCAAAATGACCAACGGTGATTTTACCTTCCCTTGACTTTTGCCCAAATTTTTTTCCTGCCCTTGACCTTTTTTGAACCTTTACCTTTTTGGGGCCTTGACCTTTTTTGGGCCCAAATTTTTACCTGCCCTTGACCTTTTTGGGGCTTGACCTTTTTGGGCCTTTACCTTTTTTTCGACCCAACCCTTTGATCTTCCATGGGTCATTTTTGGCCCGTATTTTTTGAGAACCCTAATTTTTTGAGAACCCTAATTTTTTGAGAACCCTAATTTTTTGAGAACCCAAATTTTTTGAGAACCCAAATTTTTTGGCAACCTTAATTTTTTCGGCACCCCTAATTTTTTGGTAACCCTTCGAAGAAGGGTGCGCGCAGATGGAGGCGAAAGCAACCGTTGTACGTATTACCCCCTTATTTTACGCCCCCTATTTTTTCGACCGTGGGTCAATTTTTGCCACGGTAATTTTTGATCTCCTTTAGGGCTTAGCCCTTTTTTGATGTCTTTACTTTGTTTGACCACCTTGCCAAATACCATGGGTCATTTTTGGCCACGGTAATTTTTGGCTACCCTTTGGTCTTCCAGTGGGCAATTTTGAGAACCCAAAATTTTCGACACCCCTTTTGGTATTTTCCATGGGTCAATTTTGACCACGGTAATTTTTGATCTTCCCTTAAGGGCCTAGCCCTATTTTTTGATGTCTTTACCTTGTTTGACCACCTGATATTTCGGCTTTTACCTTGCCCTATATACCGTGGGTCAATTTTGACCCAACGGTAATTTTGGGCCTTCCTTTTAAAGGGCTTAGGCCTATTTTTTGACGTCTTTACCTTGTTTGACCATGATATTTCGTCCTTAACCTTGCCATATATCACCATGGGTCAATTTTGACCCACGCTAACTGGATGGCTTTGATGGTTCCCAATCACCGTAAGAAGTACCTAGTGATGTTCCTATTAGTGTTCTATGAGTATTAGATGAGTGCCAAGGTGAGTGCCTAGGTGGAGTGCCCCGGTGAGTGCCAAGTAAGTGGGCCAATGAGTGCCAATGGAGTGCCAAGTGAGTGCCAATGAGTGCCAAGTGAGTGCCCAACATAGTGCCAAGTGAGTGCCAATAGTGCCAACTGAGTGCCACTTTTTTCAAAGCCTTTTCTAGCCTCCCACTGAGCCTAGAATAGGCCCTAATATGGGTGTTTACCCCTAGGTTATAAGGTAATGAGGATTCGATTGGTGTATTTTACAAGTTGCAAGGATGCTTCCTACTATGAGTTTAGTATTTTTATAACACTAATATATGCACTTACACTCTCCATAGACACCTTACATTAAACCATATACACTTACACTCACACCCACACACAAGGTACACTTACACTTACACTCCACAACTCGATATTTTGACGCTTCAGCATTAATGCCTCAGCATTGATGCCTTAGCATTAATGCCTCGCATTGATGCCTCAGCATTAATGTCGAAGCATTGATGCCTCAGCATTATGAAGGTTTCATTCTTTGATGACTCCATCTTTTGATGACGTCATCTTTGATACCATCTAATTTGAGATTCATTCTTTGATGAAATCACCTTGCATGGCTCATCTCTCGCACAGTCATAGAACAGAGTTAATATTAATGGCTTCCCAAGTTCATAAGCTGCCCACCAGGCCGCAGCAAGCCCCTCCCCGCAAAGGATGGAGGCCCCGCACCCACAGGTGCGACCCGCCGCGCGAATGGAAAATATATATACTATAAGTCATGTCATTTTTGATAATATATGAACATTTCGAGAGAGAATTTCGTTTCAAATATCTACAGTCAATTCATTTTTATATTCATACTTAAACATTTTTATTACAAACATTTTCGCGAACCTAACTGTAACTCATTACAGACCTATTATTTTACACATTATTATTTTATTAACATTATTATTAATACTTTCTAACTAATACTTTTTAATTTATAATTTTTAAAATTGTATGTAAGAAGAAAAAAATTCAGAGTGTCTGATATATAAACATTCATTTTTACTACAATTGTAACGAAATTTGTATTAAAAACATATACTTTACATCCCTTAAAAGAGTAAAGCAGTAAAACAATAGAGGTGTTTATTACCTAACACCTAAGGGATTAGTATGCTTTGTTTTACTGCTTTACTGCTTTAACTTTCTGCTTTACTGCTTTAACTTTCTGCTTTACTGCTTTAACTCTCTGCTTTACTGCTTTAACCTCTTTTTTTACTGTTTTTTTTTTTCTTTAAAACTTCTGCTTTACTGCTTTTAACTCATGTTTTACTGCTTTTACTCTCTCTGCCTTTACTGTTTTAAACTTCTCTGCTTTAACTGTTTAACTCCTCTGCTTTAACTGCTTTAACTCATATATTTATTAACATTATGCTTTTCTTTTATATTTTTTATTTTGTTTTAATACTTTTTATTTATTATTTCTATTTTTATTTTTGTTTTAATACTTTTTTATTTTTAATTTGTAATGTAAGAATAAAAACAGTTTTTCAGATGGTTTCAACTTTTTATTTTTTAATAAAATTGTACGAAATTTTATTAAACTACATATACTTTACATACCTTAAAATTCAGTAAAGCAGTAAAACAATAGAGGTGTTATTACTTAACACCTAGGGGATTAGTATGCTTTTGTTTAACTGCTTTACTGCTTTAACTTTCTGCTTTACTGCTTTTACTCATGTTTTACTGCTTTAACTTTCTGCTTTACTGCTTTAACTCATGTTTTACTGCTTTAACTTTCTGCTTTACTGGCTTTAACTCATGTTTTACTGCTTTAACTCCTCGCTTTAACTGTTTTACTCTCTGCTTTTACCTGCTTTTAATCATATATTATTAACATTATGTTTTCTTTTAATATTTTTTATTTTGTTTTAATATTTTTATTTATTATTTCTATTTTTATTTTTGTTTAATACTTTTTTTAATTTTTAATTTGTAATTTTAGAATAAAAACACACAGAGTTTCGGCCATATAACATTTTTATTTTTAATAAAATTGGTACGAAATTTTATTAAAAATATATACTTTAACAACCCTATAATAGCAAAGTAAAGCAGTAAAACAATAGAGGGGTTATTACCTAACACCTAGGGATTAGTATGCCTTTTGTTTTACTGCTTTACTGCTTTAACTTTCTGTTTTACTGCTTTAACTCATGTTTACTGCTTTAAAACTTTCGCTTTACTGCTTTAACCTTTTCTGCTTTTACTGTTTTAACTCATATAATTTATTAACATTATGTTTTTTTTTATTTGTTTTATACTTTTTATTTTTTTATTATTATTTTTTATTTATTTTTAATTATTATTTTTTATTATTTTTTATTATTTTATTTTTATTTATTTTATTATACTAGTGTTATTTACTTCAATGCTATTGTTATTATTATTTAGAACACACATACACACACAAACACACACACACGCACACACACACACACTACACTTACAACTTATAGACACACATATCACTAATGACACTTTATACACACATTCCACTATGAACTTACATTTACCCATAAGACACTTACATTTACGCTTATACACATGCGGTCATAGCACACACAACACCACACACACACACACACACACTTGACCGACTTATGATTGGCACACATTCACTAATGATACCTTATACCACACATTCACTATGACAACTTACATTTGTCATAGAACCTTACAATTTTACATTACACTCACACACAGATTTTTACTTACACTGACACAGATTTACTTACACTCACACAAGATTTACTTACACTCACACACAGTTTTACTTACACACACAGATTTACTTACACTTGCACAACAGATTTACACACACAAACACACAACAACACACAACACACACACCCACGCACACTCACTTATACATATAACGTATAATTTATTAAAACATTTTATGTTTTAATTAAACACGTACATTTATATTTCTTCAAATACAACTAAAATTATTTCAAAGTTTCTTTAAACTTCTATAATAAATCAAACATTATCTTTGAACAAAGAATTTATTATTAACTGTTAATACTTTTTGTTTATAAATTTTATAACTATCAAGTTTTAAAAATAACTTTTACTAAAATTTTATGAAATTTAATTAAAACATATATTTTACATACCTTAAGCAATAAATCAGTAAGGTCAGCCCCCAGCACCCCTCTACATCCAAGCTATGCACGTTTTGTTCTATTGACTTACTACGTACCTTAAAATCTTTAGCCATGTAATAAGTATAAAAATAACAAATAAGTTCTTCTCTGCTAACATAAACATGTATTTATTAAAATCATTCTATTTTATTTAAAAATAAAATTATTCCTTACATTTATATTATTCACTCGATGTTAACTAAAAATATTTCAAGTTTTTTAAATATTTCGGGTTTTCTTTATTATTATTATATTTATCTATTGTCATTGACAATCCATCAACGAGAAAACACAACAACCCGCAATCCTTACAGATACGAAACTGAACTCTCTCTGTAAAATGTGTTGAAATAACTACTTAGGTCTAAATTTAGGATAATCCTTTTTGTAACACGGGGCGATTTAAGCCTAATCCCAGGTCAAAATATATTCCAAACTGACCTTTTTCTGTAAATATGTGGTGCAATAACTACATTAGGCCTAAATTTAGGCCTAAATTTAGGATAATCTTTTTTGAAGACGGGCTAATTTAATCCTAATACTAGGTCAAAAGGTAAAGGTATTCCCCGTATAGACAAGAATCATTATTTATATTATTTTATAAATATATTTCCAACTGAAACATATGCTGGATCGGTAAGATCCTTTTAGCAGGTAAAAAAGGAAATGTTTTCTTACTTGTGATTTGGTCGAGTAAATCTTATCTCTATATGACCTCGTATGTGATTGGTCGAGAAATATATTTTTTTATCGTCTTTTGAAAATTTAACTTTGTTCTGTAAACTTGTATTTGAGCAGGTGTTGTGTTTTATTATCTTTAGACCCAAACTCATTTTAAATTCATAGTCATTTTTAGCTGTTAAGCGGTGCACAAGTTATCTGATTTGTATTAAAAGTGTTTTTATTTTTACTAAGTGTATATCATATTTATAATAAATACTTACATTGAGGAATATTATTAATTTCACTAGAATAGATAATAATTATATTCCACATAGTTTCCATAAGCTAACCACCAGGGCTCAGCATGAGCCCCACCCCCAAAGGCAGCCCAACCCCGCACCCGCTTGTGCGTCCCGCCGCGTCCCCGCGCCGCCGCGTGCGCCCGCAGGCGCATATTTCCGCGTTACCGCGCCGCGTGCGCCCGCAGGCCAATATTCCCGCGCGAATGAATATATTAATATAATATATATTATTATATATATATATATATATATAATATATATATATTTCTTTCGCGCGTGGAATATTGCGCCTGCGGGGCACGCGGCATTCGCGCCGGAATATTGCGCCTGCGGCGCACGCGGCGGGCGGGGACGCGGCGGGCGCACAGGCGGGTGCGGGGTTGGCTGCCTTGGCGGGTGGGGCTCATGCTGAGGCCCCTGGTGGTTAGCTTATAACTAGTGAATTAATTATTATCTATTCTAGTAAAATTCAATAATTATTCTCAATGTAAGTATTTTATTATAAATATGATATACCCCTTAGTAAAAATAAACACTTTTAATACAAATCAGATAACTTGTGCACCGCTTAACAACTAAAATGACTATAATTTTAAAATGAGTTTGGGTCTAAAGAAAATAAAACACACACCTGCTCAAATACAAGTTTAAAAAACAACAAAGTTAATTTCAAAAGACGATAAATAATTCTCGACCAATCACATGCGAGGTCATATAGAGATAAGATTTACTCCGTCCACTCACAAGTAAGGAAACAATTTCCTTTTAACCTGCTTAAAGGATATTACCGATCCAGCATGTTTCAATTTGGAAATATATTTATAAAATAATAATAACAATGATTTCTTGTCTATACGGGAAATACCTTTGACCTGGTATAGGATTAAATTAAGCCCGTCTACAAAAGGATTATACTAAATTAGGCCTAAATTTAGCCTAAATGTAGTTATTGCAACACATTTTAAGAAAAAGGTCAGTTTGAAATTATATTTTGACCTGGAATTAGCCTTAAATCGCCCCGGGTTCCAAAAAGGATTATCCTAAATTTAGACCTAAAGTAGTTATTTCAACCCATTTTACATGAGAGAGAGGTCAGTTTCGTATCTGTTAGGAGTGCGGGTTGTTGTGGTTTTTCTCGTGATGGATTTGTCCAATGTACATAGATAATAATATAAAATAAAGAAAACCCGAATTATTTAAAAAACTTTGAAATATTTTTAGTTAACATGAGTGAATAATATAATGTAAGTGAATAATTGTTATTTTTTAAATAAAAACTTAGAATGATTTTAATAAAATACATGTTATGTTAGCAGAGAAGAACTTATTTTGTTATTTTTATACTTATTACATGGCTAAAGATGATGTAAAGCAGTAAGTCAAGAGAACAAAACGTGGCATAGCTGGTGTAGAGGGGTGCTAGGGCTGACCCTTACTGATTTATTGCTTTAAGGTAGGTAAATATTGTTTTTAATAAAATTTCATAAAATTTTAGTAAAAGTTATTTTAAAACTTGATAGTTATAAAATTTATAAACAAAAAGTATTAACAGTTAATAATAAATTCTTTGTTCAAAGATAATGTTTGATTTATTATAGAAGTTTTAAGAAACTTTGATAAATTTAGTTGTATTTGAATGAGTAATATAAATGGTACGTGTTTAATTAAAACATAAAATTTTTTAATAAATTATACGTTATATGTGTAAGTGAGTGTGCGTGGGTTGTGTGTGTTGTTGTGTTGTGTGTGTGTGTGTGTGTGTGTAAATCTGGTGTGCAAGTGTAAGTAAATCTGTGTGTGTAAGTAAATCTGTGTGTGAGTGTAAGTAAATCTGTGTGAGTGTAAGTAAATCTGTGTCAGTGTAAGTAAATCTGTGTGTGAGTGTAAGTGTAAATGTAAGTGTCTATGGACAAATGTAAGTGTCATAGTGAATGTGTGTATAAGTATCATAGTGAATGTGTGTATAAGTGTAAGTGTGTGTGGTGTGTGTGTGTGTGTGGTGTGTGTGTGTGAGTCATGTTGTATAAGTGTAAATGTAAGTGTTATGGGTAAATGTAAGTGTCATAGTGAATGTGTGTATAAGTGTCATAGTGAATGTGTGTATAAGTGTAAGTGTATGTGTGTGTGTGTGTGTGTGCGTGTGTGTGTGTTTGTGTGTGTATGTGTATGTGTGTTCTAAATAATAACAATAGGCTTGAAGTAAATAACACTAAGTATAATAAAAATAATAAAAATAAAATAATAAAAATAATAAAAATAATAATAAAAAATAAAAATAATAATAAAAATAAAAAGTATTAAAACAAAATAAAAAACATAATGTTAATAAATATATGAGTTAAAGCAGTAAAGCAGAAAGTTAAAGCAGTAAAGCAGAAAGTTAAAGCAGTAAAACATGAGTTAAAGCAGTAAAGCAGAAAGTTAAAGCAGTAAAGCAGTAAAACAAAGGCATACTAATCCCCTAGGTGTTAGGTAATTAGTATGCTATTGTTTTACTGCTTTACTGCTTTAAGGGTTGTAAAGTATATATTTTTAATAAAATTTCGTATCAATTTTATTAAAAATAAAATGTTTATATGGCCGAAACTCTGTGTGTTTTTTATTCTTACATTAATAATGTGTGAAAAAAGTATTAAAAAAAATAAAAATAAAAATAATAAATAAAAAGTATTAAAACAAAATAAAAAATATAAAACGAAAACATATATGTTATAAATATATGAGTTAAAGCCAGTAAAACAAGAGTTAAAACAGTAAAGCAAGAGAGTTAAAACAGTAAAACATATGAGTTTAAAGCAGTAAAGCAGAAAGTTAAAGCAGTAAAACAATGAGTTAAAGCAGTAAAGCCAGAAAGTTAAAGCAGTAAAAACATGAGTTAAAGCAGTAAAGCAGAAAAGTTAAAGCAGTAAAGCAGAAAACAAAGGCATACTAATCCCTAGGTGTTAGTAATAACACCTCTATTGTTTTATACTGCTTTACTGATTTAAGGTATGTAAAGTATATGTTTTTTTAAAAATAAAATTTCGTACAATTTTATTGAAAATAAATGTTTTTTCTCTAGAAACTCTTGTGTGTTTTTATTCTTACATTACAAATTAAAAATAAAAAAGTATTAAAAACAAAAATAAAATAGAAATAATAAATTAAAATACTTATAAAACAAAATAAAAACATTCCCAAACGAAAACTTCTAATGTTAATAAATATATGAGTTAAAGCAGTAAAGCAGAGAGTTAAAACGGTAAAAGCAGAGAGTTAAAAACAGTAAAGCAGAGAGTTTAAACAGTAAACATTGAGTTAAAGCAGTAAAGCAGAAAAGTTAAAGCAGTAAAACATGAGTTTAAAGCAGTAAAGCAGAAAGTTAAAGCAGTCAAGCAGAGAGTTAAAGCAGTACAGCAGAAAGTTAAAGCAGTAAAAGCAGTAAAACAAAGGCATACTAATCCCTAGGTGTTAGGTAATAACACTTCTATTGTTTACTGATTTACTGCTTAAGGTATGTAAAGTAATGTTTTTATAAAATTTCGTACAATTGTAGTAAAAATGATTGATTCATAGTATACACTCTGGTTTTTTCCTCTTACATACAATTTTTAAAAATTTATAACTTTAAAGTATTAAGTGAAAGATTAAGTAAAAATAATTTTAATATATATGTGCTAAATAAAAATAATAGGTATGTAATGATTTACATTTTAGGTTCGCGAAATGTTTTTTAATAAAAATGTTTAAGTATTAATTAAAACTGAATGAATCGTAGGATCTTTGAAACGAAATTCTTTGAAATGTTTTAAGTATGAAATAAAAATGATGACTTATAGTATATATATTTTTCAATTTTCGCGGCGGGTCGCACCTGTGGGTGCGGGGCCTCCCATGCCTTTGCGGGAGGGGGCCTTGCTGCGCCCTGGGTGGGCAGCTTATGATTGGGAAACATTAATATTAACTCTGTTCTATGATGTGGAAGAGATGAGCCATCAAAGGTGATTTCATCAAGATGAATCATCAATAATAGATGGTAATCAAAGATGACGTTCATCCAAAGATGAGTCATCAAGATGAACCTTCAGAGTTGAGGCATCACTGCTGAGACATTATGCTGAGGCATCAATGCTGAGGCTTAAATGCTGAGGCATCAATGCTGAGGCATTAATGCTGAGAAATCAAAATATCGAGTGTGTGAGTGTAAGTGTAAGTGTACCTGTGTGTGGGTGTGAGTGTAAGTGTATATGGTTTTATGTAAGTGTCTATGGAGAGTGTAAGTGACTATAAGTGTTATAAAAAATACTAACTCATAGTAGGAAGCATCCTAGCAACTTGTAATATACACCAATCGAATCTCCGTACCCAATAACCGGGGTAGACACCCAGATTAGGGCTATTCTAGGCTCCAGGGGAGGCTAGAAAAGGCTTGAAAAAAGTGGCTCTCAGGCACAATGTGGCACTCACTTGGCACTATGTGGCCCTCACTTGGCAGCTCTTGGCACTCACTTGGCACTCATTGGCACTCATTGGCACTCACTTGGCACTCACCTGGCACTTACCTGGCACTCACCTGGTACTCATCTAATACTCATAGAAAACTAATAGAACATCACTAGAAACTTCTTACGGCGATTGGAACCATCAAAAGCCATCAAGTTTAGCGTGGGTCAAAATTGACCCATGGTATATGGCAAGGTTAGGACGAATTATCATGGTCAAACAAGGTAAGACGTCAAAAAATAGGGCTAGCCCTTAAAAGGAAGCCCAAATTCCGTGGTCAAAACTTGACCCACGGTATATGGCAAGGTAAAAGCCGAAATATCATGGTCCATAACAAGGTAAGCACATCAAAAAATAGGGCTAAAGCCCCTAAAGGAAGATCAAAATTACCGTGGGCACCCAAAAAATTTTTGAAAAAAAAAAAAACCCCCGCCCCATGGGGGGGGAAATTTAAACCCAAAAGGGGGGGGTTTTGGGGGTCCCCCCCCCGAAAAAATTTTCCCCCGGGTGGGGGCCAAAAATTGAACCCCTGGAAGAACCAAAGGGTAGCCAAAAATTTCCAGCGTGGGCCAAAATTGACCCATGGTATCTGGCAAGGTGGTCAAACAAGGTAAAGACATCAAAAAGGGCTAAGCCCTAAAGGAAGATCAAAATTAACCGTGGGCAAAAATGGCCCACGGTCGAAAAAAATTAGGGGCGTAAAAATAGGGGGGTAATACGTACGATGGAGGCTTCGCCTCCATCTGGCGCAACCCTTCTCGAAAGGTTTAACCAAAAAATTAGGGGTGCCGTAAAAAATTAAGGTTGCCAAAATTGTACCGAAATTAGGGTTCTCAAAAATAAGGGTTCCTCAAAAAATAGGGTTCTCAAAAAATTAGGGTTCTCAAAAATACGTGGGACAAAAATGACCCATGGAAGAGAAAAGGGTTGGTCGAAAAAAAGGTAAAGGCCCAAAAAAGGTCAAGCCCAAAAAGGTCAAGGGCAGGTAAAAATTTGGGCCCAAAAAGGTCAAGCCCAAAAAGGTAAAGGTCAAAAAGGTCAAAGGGCAGGTAAAAATACCCTCAGGAAAGGTCAAGGGAAGGTAAAATCACCGTTGGTCATTTTGACCATCGTTGTCCGGAATATCCGCTGTCCCTACTACTATTGCCATTTTGTTAATTGTAAAATTAATATCAATTATATTTTGGTATTCTGTTATAAAGGATAAAATTGAACTGCTATTCTGAATAAAGTTTTTTGATTGATTGATTATTATTATTATTATTATTATTATTATTAATTATTATATTATTATTATTATTTATTATTATTTATTATTATTATTATTATTATTTATTATTATTATTATTATTATTATTATTAATTATTATTATTATTATTATTATTTATATTATTTATTATTTTCTAAAAACTGCATATCAAAGCATTTATTTTAATGCATGAATTTATACAGTTTGTTCAAGCCTCCTGAAAGTATTCCTTTCTACTAAAGAAATTTTCTTTAATGTTATACCCTAGAATAAAATAAAACTAATGAATTTATTACAGTACCGAGCTTTCGTCCGTTTACTTCGGACATTTTCAAGGAATAATTTTATTTTTTAGATTTTAACAATTTTGATAATATATATATCGTATAAATTAATAACAATTAATTATAAATAAATAAAAATTATTTTAAAAGTTACAAAAGTTAATTAATGTACTTTGACTTTTTTGTTATTGAAAGATGTTAAAAAAATAGGACATTTCATTATATTTTATATTTATCACTGGTTTGTGTTTCTTTAAGAGCAATCATTGATTTCCCGAGGCGCAATTCATAAAAAAAAAATTTTTTTGTTATGATGGAGAAGCTTTCTTTAATGTAGTTATCGGGATTTTTGTAGTGTTCTTTAAAATGTTGAAATACTTTACCCGGCTTATACTTGTGTTGCGACACTCTCGTGTTGAGGGTATTCGTTGCGTATCCTATATAAGCGGCGTAACATAATTTCAGAACACTGAAACCAGTACACAACGTTACTACTACGAGCCCCGTTTCAATGCTTATAGTAGATCTTAATATAAGCTTCTTCCCATCTTTTGCTTTAATATGCTCTTTTGAAATTAATTTTGTTTTCTTCCTCTTTTTTTCTGACTAATATTTTCAGTTTTATAATAAATTATGAGCTTATCGTTCTCCTCTTCATTGATGGTATTGGCAAATAAAAATTTTTACGTGTTCTTTATAGTTTTCTCAATAATATATGAGGGCAAGTTATTGTTTATTAGATTGTGAGTTATTCTTTTAATTTCTATATCAAAAAGGGTCCAATCAAATGATATCTTAAAGGCTTGATGAACTATTTAGAGGAATGAAGGAGTCGTTATTCAAGTATGTTCCTTATCTGTAGATTTAACGTAAACACTTCTATCAATTTTTCCATCCTATTTAATTTTTATGTTAATATTTAATATAGTCATTTTTTGCCTTTTCAAAAGTAAATTTTAAACCACTAAAATTGTCTATTTTGGATTTGAGCTCTTGAACATGTTCTGGGTCGTTTCATATTACAAAGTCAAAGTTGTCTTCTACCTATCGAATGTAAAAGATAGGACTGAATGGGAAGCTTTCATTAAAAATTTTGTTTTCTACTGATGGCATTTAGAAATCTGCAAAAGATGTTCCTAAAGGTGATTCCATGGATACGCCATTTTTTTTAATATACGTTTTACCATTGAAGCTAACAGGTGTTTTAGTGGAAAATATATAAAGTAACCTTATCAGAATGTCTTCTTATATGGAAGGCGGTGGTTTTATATTATGATGATAAACGTTTTCCAATATTATATAAATAATTTCAGACATGGAAACCTTCGTGAAAGATTTTTAACATCTAGAGATATAATTTTGTTAACATCGAAAGAATTAATGTTATTTAGTTTTC
Organism: Trachelipus rathkii; assembly: GCA_015478945.1. Classification (NCBI taxonomy): domain Eukaryota; kingdom Metazoa; phylum Arthropoda; class Malacostraca; order Isopoda; family Trachelipodidae; genus Trachelipus; species Trachelipus rathkii. The sequence continues at coordinate 23,174 of JABUQX010129875.1, forward strand.
ACAAAAACTCATCTACTCATTTAACTATTAATATTTTGTTAAGATAAGGTCTAATTTGGTTGCCTATGTATTTTGAGATATCATGAGCCACGGCACCAGTAATACTTTCTATAGGTCTTAAGGGTGGGTCTTCAGTACTCTTGTGAACCTTTGGTAGGCCATAAAGATTTCTATTGATGTATTATTTAATTCTTCTTATTTTATGTTTAATGTTAAGGTCCGTGATCTTACTAGCAAGACTATCAATAGTCTTTTTAACTTCCTCTTTTTGACTTTTTAAGCATGGGGTGAATTTTGTTTTATCACTAATGATGGTGTTTAGCTTTTCAATGTAATCTTTTTTATTCATGACTCCTACCCCGCCTCCTTTATCAGGTCTTTGCATAACTATGTCGTTGTTATGCTTAAGGGATTTAATAGCATCTTTTAATTCGTTGTTTAAAGGATCTTTAAAAGCTTCTTTAGGGAAATGCAATTCAAAGGTTTTCAGTTTGGTTTAAAAATTATCTTCATCGCTAATTGAAATGTAAAATTTTTAAGCATTTTTCAAAAACAAAAAAGTCAATATATATTAACTTATGTAACAAAATTATTATTTTCTTTATTTATTTTTATTATTAGTTTATACGATATTTATATTATCAAAATTGTTAAATCTAAAAAAAAAAAAAAAAAAAAAAAAAAAAAAAAAATATTCCTTGAAAAGTCCGAAGTATACGGACGAAAGTCGGTACTGTAATAAAATCAGTTTTATTTTATTCTAGGGGAACATTAAAGAAAATTTCTTCAGTAGAAAGAAATACTTTGAGGAGGCTTGAAAAAGCAACAAAATCCTACATTATTATTATTATTATTATTATTATTATTATTATTATTATTATTATTATTATTATTATTATTATTATTATTATTATTATTATTATTATTATTATTATTATTATTATTATTATTATTATTATTATTATTAATTATTATTATTATTATTTGATGTTAGACTCGAAAAAGAAAATAATAAATGTATAAATGAACCTCAGTATGTAGGATTCCGAAAGGTTAAATCTCAAATGTCATTTCTTTGTCCTTAAAATAAAAGAAAAGAAAAAACAACTAATTCAGTAAAGATTTCATTATCGTCCCTCCCACAAAGAAATTTTCATTTTCCATGTTACAGAAATTATTGAAACGATAAAATTTATTTCGTTTGAGTCGGGTTTTTTTTTCATTTATCTCCAAGTTTTATAGTTTAAGCACAAATGTGATTCATTGTTCCAGAAATGTATATCATCATTCGGATATATTTTAATATATTCAACATATACCTATAATTTTCTACACCTAACATTTAATAATACATACACAATGTTAAAATATTGTCCTTACGGTTATAATATAGAATAGAAACAAAACTGGAAGTATTTAGATAGAATATATCATATATTTGTTTATGGCTACTCACAGTTACATACTTGGTAATTATCTCAACAATTTCTCGTTATCCCATCTTAGAGAGAGCTTCTATCCTTGAAATCCTCTTCAATCTGGCTTTAAAACATCTTTTTTCTTATTGAGGTCTCCAGAAGATCTCAGTTCTCAGAAGATTTAGTTTCTGAACCAAGAATTAGAACCTCTAAAAGAAGGATTCAGTTTTCAGATTTTGCAACCATTGTGTTTCGAACCATGTCAGGCAAACTCAATCGCTAGAGTGACAGACTCGCATGACAAGGGACCTGATTCGATCTCTAGTCCGGATCCTAGGTAGAAATTACCTAGAGAAGTTCCCCTCCTTAATAAACAAAGAAAAGCTTCATTACTACTACAAAGGAAGGTTTCTTGTGAGAAAAAGTTAATTAAATCTCCGAGTGAGAGCAATTATTACGATTATTAATTTAAAACATTAATTATGATTAGTAATTTAGCTAAATATATTAATTAATTACGAATTTGTCATATATATTTTTTTTTTGTGAATGTTCGGTTATCTAAATTGTATTATTTTTTTCATTCATTATTGTTAGGGAAAATTACTTTTGAGCTTAACACGTATATATGTCGAAGTGACTTTTATATATAATAATAATAATAATAATAATAATAATAATAATAATAATAATAATAATAATAATAATAATAATAATAATAATAATAATAATAATAATAATAATAATAATAATAATAAAAATAATAATTAATAATAATAATAATAATAATAATAATAATAATAATAATAATAATAATAATAATAATAATAATAATAATAATAATAATAATAATAGTAATAATAATAATGGTCTAAACCCCTCGATATTCGTCTAATTTATATTTTTTTTATTTTAAACAATTATCCAAAAAAATATTAATAATTAAAAATATATTGTAATAAATTTTTTTTTTTTTTAATTTATAATTTTATTTTCAAAAAAAAATTCAAATAAACTTACAGAAGTAGTAATAAATATAAGAATTAACATATATGTAGATTCATAAATAAGGTAAAATTAGAAATTGTTATTCCACTCTAATTTCAACTAAAGGGCAGAGCGAAAATTTAATTTTCCTTGATTTTTAAATTGTTTTTAAATAATTATTCTCAGGAGTATAATTCATACAAATGTTGTCCATTGGTTCGATAATAACCGCTTTTTCTGGTAAAAATAATTATTATGTATGTAGGAGAGAGAGGAGAAGAAGGGAGTTAGGGAGAGGGGAGGGGAGGGGAGGGTAAAGGGAGGGGGTAGGAGAGAAAGCCAATAGACTGCAGACCACTTTTTCAAGAATAGATTGTTTAAATGCAGAGTATCGTGGATGAGGAATGGAAGTTTTTGGCTAATATTTAGAACCACTTTTATAGTGACATATATATATATAACATATATATATACTATATAATATATATATATATATATATATATATAACACATACTGCCTATGCTACCTGCTCCCTACCTGCCACTGCTACTGCTCTACTCTGCTCTCTCAACTGTAAATATTTTCAGAGATAAACACCACCACACTCACGGGCAGAGCCTAGTCAAGGAGGGGGTGTACTCAGTTAATGTCCGACGAAACCAAGCACTGGGAGAGAATAGCTCAAATTCTCCCACCCGACGACCAGTTTGCGAACCTGGGACCCTCACGCTTTATATGGCGGTATACCACTGAGCTACCGAGGCGTATAAACCAGCCTGTATACATAAAATAAAAATACATATATATATATACACATATACATACATAAATACACACATATACATATATAACTATAACACATTAACAATATTTACTGAATAACACTAACACTATTATCAATAATATTGTTATCAATGTTAATAATATTTTCATCACTAACACTAGAACTATTAATTATCAATTGCTGAATAACATTCAATTAACAACACTTGTATATATACTTTTATTGTAACTATCATATTACAGCACTAATTGTCATTTATTATCACTAGATTGTAAAGAACACCTATGTTGGGGGATGGCTACAGCAGCAGTGTTTAATACGTTAGTCCACAGCTATTGCAGGAAGACGAAAAAACTGTAGGATATTCCGAGACACAAGCCTTTTTAATCGAGAGTCTGAGGGAGCTAGCGATTACTGGGTAGTACTTTGATTAACAAACTTCTATCATATAATTATCAATATTCAAGCAAAAGAATCCTGGCACGGGGATTTGGACGCAAATATTTTCAAAGAACACGTAATAACTTAAACATTTGTTACTTCAAGTTTTTAAAATTGACGTTGATTAATATTAATTTTCCTTCATTTCTAAATTTTCAAAATTAATGTTTCTGAAATATTTTAATTAATTATTTTCAAAGAAGCTCTTCTGTCTTGGAAGTTGGTCATTTTCCTTTTCACTTATTCTTTAATCCCAATATTATTATTTTCCAGAGAGCATTCCACGTCTCTTTAAGATTTATTTCTCTTTCTAGATGTTTTCCTTGCTCCTTTCTTTCTGTTCCCTCCAGTTGCAAACACGTCTTAGGCCAGTGAGCACCAGGAATTATAATATAATATATATATATATATATATCTATATATATATATATATATATATATATATAACAATTTTTATGCGTATAAAAATAACACTTACTCATATATATCTTTTATATAAAAAAATATATATATATATATATCTTTACTAAATATACTCTTTCTTTCTATATATATATATATATATATATATCCATAAATCATTAATTTCAACACTAACGCCATATAAATCTATATTCCTTACCATTTCTATATGCTCTTGATATATATATATATATATATATATTTTATATATACTGTATATCATAATATGTATATATATGCATATAATATATATCTATAAATATATATACATATATGTAACAACATATAACAACTGTACAACTCCAACCAACCATACGCATGTAATAATAGCATAACATATATATATATATAATAATATCACCCATATAATAATATATAATATATATACTCATATACTTGCTTCAAGTGTAGTAACAGCTTCCTACCTATACTATAACTCACCTGCATATATATATATATATATATATATATCACTCTCCATATATATATACATATATATAAGTGTGTGTATAATAATTTTTGTTTATTTTAAAACATTTGCTTAGGTCAAATGTAATACTTTGAATCGAAATTCATATTAGTTTTTGTTTGTATTATTAAATTACGATGATGGGGTTGAGAGTACATAATACTTTTACACAGAAATGGTTGATGAATGGTTATTATTTTTATCTTGTTTGATACATTTAGACTATATATTAATATTTCATCTAAATATGAAATTCTAATAACAGTGCTGAATCACCTCACACTCCTCTTCCTCTCTCATATACCTATATGCTCTCTTTCTCTCTCTCTCTCTCTCTCTTACCTGCCCACAAACACTGATTCACACACACACACACACACACACACATATATATATAACTGTGGTTAAGGCATATTTCATCTATATCTCATATATACTTATATATATATATACACCATATGCCACTCTGCACTTTTAATAACATAGCATATATAGCCATATGCATATATATATGAATAGATTAAAGGCACTTTGTTGCTATTGGGAATCTATTTTATATTTAAAAACACATAAAACAAAGATTTAAAACATACTAGTTCACTTGAGCTTTGGTCATTGTAGTAACACTTGGAAGCCTTCTTCTGACTTTGACCAGTCAAAAACAGAAGGGCAAAAACTTTCTTCTATGTTATTCTATTTGGTTCTGAGGATTAGTTTATCTAAGAATATTTTGTAGAATGCTGAACTCTTCCTTGATATTGTTCTGTATATAGTCCATTGTTTGATCCCCAGGGTAGCTTAGGTTAGGGAGATTGTATACCGTATACAAAATGTTTCTGCAGATTTTCTGATTTGTGTGTTTGTAATATTGCGAATGATTGACATGTTATTTAATGTTAATGTGATGGTTGTTGTGAAGTCTATGGTGTGTTAAGGCTGAAGTTTTCATTATGTGTTTAGATCATGTTTATGCTGGGTTTTTCTGCGTCTTTTGAAGTCTATGGTTTCACCGAAAATGATTGTTATAGTATTACGGGATTTTGTATATACATGGGGGGTCGTTTATTTTTGTTTTCGGAGGTTTTAGTAGTTTTTATATTAATATTATTTGACGGAACTAGTTTTAAGTGTGGTGGGAGTAATTTTGTATGTGATGAGTAGTTTATGTTTGGGATGGGTATATGTCTTTTTGGTATTGTGTTTGATATTATTTATAATTTTTTGGCTTTTTTATATACCTGATTGATTATATGAAGAGGATATTTTAGTTTTTAGATGAAGGAAGGACCAAAAATTCTGTTTCTATGTTTAGGTAAACTGGAGAACATATTTGAAAACGCGTAAGTACAGAGCAGATAGTGTGGCTTGTTTAGTGTGTTTTTGTGTGTGTGGGTACCAATGTATGTATGTGGGGTTGGAGGTGGGCTTTCTATATACAGTAAAGAAGGTTTAGTGTTGTGATCTAATATTAATAAAGTGTCTAAGAACGATAATATTATTTTATTTACACTTTTTATTTTCTCAGTAAATTTTATATCTGTGTGGATCAGGTTTATGTGGTTTAATATGTCTTGGGGGTTGATTGTGCTTGGTATGGCGGCACAAAAATGTCACTGTCCACAGCAGCGTAACCAAACACAACCTGAAAAAAAGAAAGATGATGTGGTAAAATAAGCCAATGTTCGAAGCGTTACGCCACCAGCATGTTGCTGAGCATGGAGAGGGGTAGAGTCCAGTAAGCAATTAGATGTTTTGTTTAGAAGTGTTGTTTAAGTGAAAATCCATGTTGTAATGTAGAAATACTGTATTAGTTGTTTTAATATAGAAAAGGGGTGTGAGAGTTATTATTGTTTTCAGTTGTAATATTTAGTTAGGAGTTCTAATAGATGTGGGAAGTACAGATGTGAAAAGTGATATCACTGCATCTATAATAATAATAAAGAGAGCTGTACTAAACCCCAATCAAAAAACAAGCGACCCCATGTGCATAACCACAAAATCCCAGCAGTAATTTTAAAGCAATCATTTTCAGTTGAAACCATAGTTTAAACGCAGAAAATCCCCAACTACATAAACATAATTCTAAACACACACATAATGAAAACTCTCATAACACACCATAGACTTAACTAGCAATATGTTAACATACCATAATCTGAAAATTAGTAATATTACAAACACACAAATCAGAAAAATCTGCAGAAACATTTTGCATATACAATCTTCCAAATTTCAACCGCCGTCCTGGGGATCAAACTATAGACTATATATACAGAACAATATCATGAAGAGTTCAACATTCTACAAAAATATCTTAGATAACAAACACCATAAGAACTAAAATAAGAATCATGAAGAAAGAGTTTTACTTTTAGTTTATTTGTCAAAGCTCGAAAGAAGGTCATGTTTACTACAATGACCCAAAGCTGCGGCTTTATGCCATAGGAATTTCAGTGTGTTTTTATGTGTTAAAAATGAAATAGTTTACTGGCAAAACGAGGTTTTAGACATTCACTTAATATACAGAGAAAGAAGTGATAATAACTTTCACAGAAAAGAGTAAATATGCAATTATTCGTTTGAACTCGTTCATTATCGTGAAACGCTTTCATTTTTAACCGCTATATATATATATAATTATATATATATATATATATATAACTATATGTATATATATAT
>JABUQX010129876.1:0-15000 GCA_015478945.1 Trachelipus rathkii
AATAATTATATAATAAAATAATAATTAAATAATAATAATAATAAATAATAATAATAATAAATAATTAATAATAATAATTAATAGATATAATAATAATAATCATAATAATAAGTAATAATTAATATTATAATAATCATTAATAGATAATAATAATAATAGTAATAATGAATAAATAATGAATAATAATTGTAATAATGAATAATAATAAATACTAATAATAATAATAATAATAATAATTAATAATAATAATAATATATTATAATAATAAAATAATACTAATAAAATAATAATAATAATAAAGATAATAATAATAAATAAATAATGCAATTAATATTAAGACTAGGTTGTGTGCGACTTCAGTTACCAAGAATGAAAAAAAGAAGGAGGGATAAACATTATTGGCCAAATGTCACAAATCTTGCGAGAGAGAGCGAGTTCCCTATAATCTTACTATTATTAACTGTGGAAAAACTTTTATTTTAAGGAAAATTCTTATATTAACAGCAACCAGTAAATCAAGCGGTAAAAACAATAAAAATCTGCATATTATCACTAAAAATTTTCTGGCGCGACTGCGAGAAGCAATAATACTTCGAGAGAGATAATAATTAGACAGCTTCATTATTCAGGCAAAGTCCTTTCCAAACACCTACAACAAACACAACCTACACACAACACCTACTACACACTCACACCTTATAATCTAGTTAGAGCTAAATATACTATAGGTACTTATATATATATATATATATATCACTGATTGACATACCTAATAGGATATGCCTATATATACTATATATAAATGCACCTCATAATACTATTATATAATGGTATATATATATATAGATAGTATTATATTATCATATATATATATATATTTATACCGAGCTAGATATATATACCTCTGACGGGCCGACTGCCTTCTCATACAGGCTAAATACGTTTGAGCCTTATAATATTATTTATTATACACTCTTTGAACTTATATATAGTTAATACTGTATACAATTGTGTAACTACATAATCCTTACTTTCAACTTATTTTTTATTACCTATGTTATTTCTACTCACCTTACCAATATATTACTATTTCCAGCTTATTCTTCATTCTCACTTATTACTTATAATTTGCATTTTATATACTATTCACAATGCGATTTCTGTCTTTATTTTTCAAAAGGGTATGAGTAGGGATATCACTACGTACTATATCATATATATATACCTAACTACTTAGCTAGGGAGAGGTATATATAGGTAGGGTGATAGGGAATCCCTACAATACTTATCGTGAGATTTATACCTAAATTCCCGATGATTCGGTATCGGTAGTAATAATCCACTGCATTCCAAAGACTTCTTTACCTGAGACAATGTCTTGGCTTCATTCCAATTAATAGTAATCAGTGAGTAAATTAGCTGATGCGTGTTTGGTACCTCAGCCTCAATCAAGGAAAATTTTACCAGTATCATTAGCGTGTGATAGCGTTTTTGGTCGAGTTCACGCTTGATATCTTGGCGGCTAAATATACCCGAGAAACCTTATCTCAAGGTTCATTGAGGCAAATTTTTTTTCATTGTGGGGAGGCGCGGACAGGAAAGCGCGTACGTAAATACTAGCGAGTCCCTTACCTATTACAATCTACCATCCAACTTCGCAGGAATACTACACCTTAAACGTATAGTGCGATCGGGGGACAGCCACCGCTGAGCGAGGGCCGTGGGCAGGTAATCCGCATTTCAATTTATACTTAATGTGTGGATCAGAGTATTAGGTATAGTAGGTATATATATAGGCCCATTAATTATACGGTTAGATAATATATAATATTTAATATAAGATTATTTATTATTATTTTTTATTTTTTATATGTTATATATATTAATATAAAATAATTTAAATTATATATTATAATTATAATTTATAATTTAATTTAATTATTATATAATAGTAATTTATTTATTTAATATATATATATTAATTATGAAAGTTGAATTGTGAATTAGTTATATTATGGTTTGTACTGAACAAGAATAATTCAGTCGACGACCAGGAGGGGAAGAGATACATAGCCGTAACCATTTTATGTGCTAACAATATTGTTGTATAGGAGTATAGAAAGGGAATAATAATATATTAATTTAATTTATTACACAATAATAATAATAATAATCAATAATAAAATATATCAACAATAACAAGGTTGCTCCTCACACTGGAATTGAGAATTAGTGTGAGAAGAGTTATGCAGAAAAATCATTCAATGACTGTGAATGTACATCACATCGTGCGATATGTATCAGAAAGTTGTACCATCATATAGTTATATATTCACTATTGAATAATATATTATTAATCTATATATAATGGGGAGTACCAGAAGGTTATACTCTAGAGATTGTATTGTTTTCATATCATTATGTAATTCTATTGTTATCTATATATTGAAATTATACTTACTTGTATGGTAACAAATCTTAGTAATAGGACTATGTGTTTGTACATTATGTAAGAGATGGGTGTTTGTTTATTAAATAATGATCGTAACACCTCTTCTAAATGAAGCAGAATTGTGTAATGCAAAGTGAAGCTATCGAGATATTTGCGGACTTCCTAGCCATGGTAGCAGAGCGTAGTTATGTTAGTTACTTAAATTACTACGTTGCCTGGACTAGTATATTGCTACTAAGGTCACTTTGCTATTGATCATAATACTAATTAAAAAGGATTGAGCAAAATGGCAAAATTAAGGGTTGTTACGTAGTACGGAGCGAGAACAGTGCAGGGTACTAGAGAAAATAAAATCATCTCCAATGGGGCGAAAAAGTTTTCTAACACAGGTTAATAGCCGATCCAACGTTTCGAACAATCTCTACGAATATGGATAATTATGATGACTTGGTGTATTCAAGGCGCAACTTTATTAATTAGAAGCCGACTTTATGGGAATAGCGTCAGTGATCGAAAAGAATAAGACCAGAAATTTCATCAGAAGCTACACAATGGAATGCGTTCGATCGTAAAGCTAGTTCAGAATTAATACTTATAATTCATCAAACCCAAATTTTTCACCCGCATTCGGAGTTCGAAAACAAAGAATTTAAAAAATAAGAATGTTGAATCTGTCAAATATATTATTATAATGGGAAAGAAAATAATAAAGGATTAATGTTATAGTCATAATACGAAATAAAGTAATCAAAGAATCCTGCGTGTAAGGCAATGTTGCTAAAACAACTAACTCTGAGTAAGCTAATAGCCGAAAATTAAATGGATAAAAGGTGTACTTATATAGTTTCTTCGAGCGAACCATATTCTTCCCAGAGAGATGCAGTAAATTGGCGTGAGTGAAAATTGGATACTCTAAACAATTGAATGATGCTGTTACTGAATATATGCTTGGAGGGTATTATACCGATTATTATACGAAAATCAATACAAAGAATTTCCTGCATGAAATTGACACGTGAGCACGATCCCTTATATTGCGGCAATGGAAAGCTCGTAGAACAATATGCCTGACGTTCGATTAGATATATTCTCAATCGTTTGTGGAGAAAAATAGAGAATACTAGAGAGTAAGATTAACAAAAACTCCTCTAGAGGAGACATCACTCAAGAACATATCTGGGAACCAGAACAGACGGGAAATCGCTAGTATTGGTACTGCAATCAAGAAGACATAAAATTGAGAGCCACCAAATAGTCACTAGGAAAAGCGACCGGTAACTAGTGAGAAAAAATTACACACATGAAGGGATGTTCTATCAGATTGTAAACACTCAATTTGGTGTCTATATTATCGCCACTCTAAAGTGACTAGTGGTAACTACTTTTGGGCGATAGCTTTATAATACGTAACCATGAAAAGAAAGATTTAGGCAAGTCACTGTGGGTTAATCTGCGAGGACAGCGCGAGGTGAAATATGTGCGAACGATGAAATTGGTTTTCAAAATAGTTCTGTATCAAGCTTCCGACGACTATAAAGTGTTCGTATTCTACAAGCTCCTTTAACCTTGTTTCTGCGGAGAATTACACTCACGTAGAGAGACAGTTATTGTTAACAGAGGTGAATTAAGTCGAGATCTCATTAACTTGTATAGAGCGTTCCTATCACCCATGTACTACTTATACAGGCAGTATTAATTATATAAAATTATCCCAACTTTGTAAAGAGAAATTAAAACGTTACATAGGAGAGAGAGATGGTATGCTACTTTTACCTTGAGCCAACATTTTTTTAAAACTATACAATAAATTAAGAGAATACATTAGCTAAAACGAAAACTATTAGCTCTTTTTATTATCACAGATAATATAGCAAAAATATTAATATATATATATAAAATATAATAATATAATATATGGCTAAAATAGACCGGAAAGCATTTTATTGATATGACGTTAAAATTAGAAAAAAATACCTCCACATATTATTATGCACAGAAAATAGCATCAGTAGCGTCTGAAATTAAATCTTTTCTGAAATATATAGAGAATTTGTGACATCGAGAAGATATTGGATCATATAAATATCTATAAAGATTTGAAAAGTTTAAGAAGATTTTAAACATAAAAACATTTGGTAAAAGGATTAAACTTTAAAACTTCTGATATGCCTAACTGTGGAAACATGCGTTAAAAAATAAAACTGACTCAATTGCCTTTTTAAAAAGTCTCACGCGAAAAGTACAAAACTTTTGAGAAAATATATTTTATTTAATTTTTTTTGTGATAAATATATATATCTACGTATATATATATGTGGATCCGTTATTCAGAATTCCCAATCACTCGGAATCATAAATATTATTTTTAATCTACTTTTATGTTATAATGTTATTACAATAGACCCTGCTCTTCTGAATTTTCTAGCCTTGTAAAATTCCTGAAAAGTAAAAAAGTGACTTATTGAGGAAAAATTTAAAGAATAATAAATTTATTAATGTTGAAAATCAGTCGGGTGAAAAAATAAAAATTATTTTCAAACTGATTAATTCTTCATGAAATATTTCTTTCTTACATGATTTTTATCAATATATTTCTAAAAAGTGAGGAAATGGTCAATTGGATAGAAGCACTTGGTGAGTTCGCAATACATAAATATAGCCTAAAACAGGGACGAGCGTCATACCAAAAATGGAATTTCTGAGCGCGCGAAAGACAGTATATCTGTTCAAACAGACTTCGAAATTGCGCCAAGATCGTCTCATCAGTGAGGAATCGAAAATCTACCAATTTTAAGCCGGATCATATTCAGGGACAGAAGCTATTTTAGCTGCAAATTATTTACGTAATAATGTATTGCTCCGCGCGAGAGTTCCTCACATATTGGATAAGAGTCTGAAAGTGTACCTGTTAATATATGGACTGGAAAGCGAAGTACAGTTTCGCACTTACGCATATTTAGTAATTTTAAGTTTTTATTTTAATTGAAAATATAATAAACAATTCCGAATTAGAGATAAAATAATTATTACAAATAACATAAAATAAGATAACTCAGGCACAGAAGATAATTTAATGAGCTTTGGAGATATATTTCTACAGAAATGAGAAGATTAATAAGGCATATAAGTAAGAAAAATATAGATCTGAAGAAGATAAAAAAAGACACTTATATTTTTATACTGCATCAATGGCAATGAACGTAAAATGTAAACAAGTACACGAGATATATAAATTAATTGGAGAGTACACGAAGAAAGTATCATTTCGCTGTGTAGTCTGAGGTAGGGTGTATAGAAATAAATGAGTAAATTAGTCTCTAGCTGCTATATGAGAACTTGGTTGGCTCTAGGAGATACTTGCATTCCTGAAAGATAGATCCTGAAGTGTATCTATATAAAATAGTTCAGCATCGAGAATTCAGGGATGAACTGCTTAAAATACAAATGTGCTCTCTCGATTGACCGCACGGGATGAACTCGAGACAGGGAGCGAAATCATGTTCAAAAACTGGGGCTGAAAAATTTATCCAACAACGGCTGACTTTACAAAGTATGGAGAAGAGAGAGAGTAAGAGTAAGACGAAAGAAAAGATCAGTAAAGAAGAAGAGATGAGAGAGCGCGAGAGAAAGGCGTCAGGTTGAACACTAAGAGTAATCTGAGAAACAACTACCCGGGAAAGGCAGTGAGATGCTGGAGAGGAGGATTTCTCATCTCTCCTCCTACTTGCAATGCATTAAAATATCTCTTTTCTTTCCTGCGAACTCTTTCAATAGGAAGATCGATCTTGAAACTAGAAATATCTTATCGCCTATACAAGAGCGAAATAAGAGCGGGAGCTATATCGGAAGTACAGAGAGAGCTCATCAAATTGCCCAGTAATAATAGGCTCTTCAAAAATGTTGCTAACGCTGGCCATTCAGGGCTAGATAGAACCATAAATCTGAGAAGCGACCATAATGTGGGCTCTGATAAAAGAAAGGCATCGGGAACCTTATAGTAGTCCAAGGTTTCCTTTCACAAAGACCAGGTATGTTCTCTCCCGATTTATTATGAACATTTTTCTAATCTCCCGTTATACTTCTTAGTTCTCTTAGAACTTATTGTTGCACTTCAAAAAGCTGAAGGGCTCACCTATAATACTACCCAAGCGTAAATGGTTATTGTGGTAAGACTGGGAGCCGATATTTTCACCACTCGCCTGCCAAAAGGCCTAAGAGAGACGCAACTATATAACTGGAAGTCCGGAGAATCTATGAAAATTTAAGAAGACACTCGATTTAAGCAGAGATTAAGAAATGATGAAGATCAACATCATAGGGAAAGGATAGAACTTCAAATAAGTGGCTAACAACCTTCAGACTGTAGCGAATTACAGCTGGCGTCAATTCCCAAACGAGGAAGTTGCGCCATACCCCTCACCTTGTTCTCCACTGACTCTTCCATCTCTAGCAGTTATAAAACACAGTGATAACTAATGAATACAAGCTTCTTTTTGGACTGAGTAACCAATGCTCGCTTCGCGTCCTCACTGTGGTACAATAAACTTCGATATTCCAAAGTCGCATTTCTACAATTCTCTATTTCAAACCTCGATCGATTGCTGAGATCCCATGTGTTCTATCTATCGTGCGGAAATGCTCTCGACGAGGAAATAAGTGCGGATTCGAGACGTTTAATACTTGTGCGTATGATTTGATACTGGCATCCAAAAATATAAATCTTGTTAGGAAAAATAAAAGAAAGACTCTTAGAACAATTCCGAATGAAAGATATGACCTTATTGAGAACTGTCCTTAGGTATATCTCTATGTCTCAATACCCAGCACTTTCCGCCGAGTTTTTTAAACTCCTTCCAAGAGTGGATTTTATAACTTAGTTACAAGAGGTATATGGGGTGACAAACTATACCTCGGACTCAATATAGCCGGGACAGAACTGAGTGCTATGATCCTTGTTGTCGCGAACAACCACACATAGGGAGAGAGTAGAATAGGGTACCAACGTGAATACTTGTTAAAGATCACCAGCACTCCTGTTAATCTTGAAACAGAAGAATTGAAAACAAATTTCCAATGCTAAATTCCCTATCTTACTAGGTTCATTAATGTATCTTCTGTTTCTACTAGGCCAGTTATATCATACGCCATTCATTCCCTCAGCCAGTTTAAAAATAATTATAATGAACAACACTGGAAAGCTGCATAAACAGTCCTCAGGTACCTAAAAGGGACTATAGATTACACTCTTGCCTACTACCAAACTAAATTACCGGTGAAGGGTTTCACCGATGCGGATTGGGGAAACTGTATCATCGATAGAAAATCCTACACCGGGTATGCTTTTGTATATGGCGGTGCAGCCATCACTTGGGAATCACGAAAACAAAGGACAAGTTGCCCAATCGAGTGTTGAGGCTGAATATATGGCTTTGACGGAGGCTTCCAAAGAAGCCATTTACTTACGAAATTTTCTGAGAGAAATTTTGGAAGAGGATATGCATAAAGATTCTATTATGATATATTGCGATAGTCAAGGGGCTCAAAGCCCTGCATATAACCCCATTCATCATTCCAGAACAAAGCATATTGATATCAGGCACCACTTCATCCGACAAACTGTGACAGAAGGGAAAATCGTCTTCAAATATATACCTACTGAGGAAATGGTTGCAGATGCACTGACAAAGCCATTGACGGGTGAAAGGCATCATTTCTGTTGCAAAGGATTAGGATTGAAGAACATTAATATTATTATTATTATTATTATTATTAATATTTGTTGAAGAGTACGTCATCATGACTGGATTACACAATGGCAGTTGTGCAGAGAAGTTGGTACCTCCAAAGGTTATAATGCTAAGATATGTACTTCGTTCATGATCATTGTATTCTATTTTATCTTATTAATATACTACTTGCTATTCCAATCTAGTAATGGACTATGTGTTTGTACATATTACACAGAGAAAGCTTTGTGTATTAAACGTATTCGTAACTCTAAGGATCCCTTTGCACTAAAAGACCCAATCCGTGCGCACAAACGCACAAATGTTGAATCTACGGAAAATTTCAAGTGACTCTTCGAAAGCCAATTCGCATAGCTCTATCCGGGCAGTCGAGTCCGGTTGTTTAATAATAGTGAGAGCCTTATCCGAGGTATTTAGGATATATCACCCAAATGGGTATCATATATACTGTAGTAGGGGATATACTACATTCCTATTTACATAATTCAGATATATTTATAAATATGGTTATATATTCACAATCACTATCTTAGGTATATACTATACGGAGTACAATGAACTTATATTAGCTGGTTGGAGGCCATGTATTTGACATATCCATTAAAGTCCATATATTTTGAAGTATGAGCCTTAAGTGAAGTGAAGTGAAGTTAAGTGATAACAATAGTAATAATAATTAGCATCGTGATTGCTCTGGGCTCGATGAACATTATGTGGGCTATATATCTAAATCAATAAGATCATATAACAACTCACACTAATAATACACTCAATAATAATCACATAATAATACTTAATAATAATTAATTAATATTGATGATGAGTGAATAATAATGAATAATTAATTTATATCACTCCACTCATTAAAATAAAAAAAAAAATCAACTAAATATATAGCTATAAATATATTATACAAATAATAATATTATAATACATAAGAGAGCTAAATATCTATAATAATACAAATAATCGAGAGAGGATAACAATACAATAAAAATTATAATACATAAGGCACATGAGTTAATAATAATATAATAATAATATAAAGTAATATCGGTGGTAACAGTAATAATCATATGATAGGCGATACTATTATCACACATGTAATCATATAATAATCGCATTTATATACATGTAATCAAATATATAAATGAGAAACAACCAAATCCAAGTTTTTTCCTAATAATTAATAATAATAATAATAATACATCATCCATAATCATTTATATTTCATATAAATTATAATTTCCAATATATAAAATGATCTTATTAATAATATTCTCAAATCAATAATGATGATCATATCAAGTCATCCATACTTAACTCTTAAATACATCAAATCACTATCAAGTATTAATAATAATAATCGCAATATAGCAAAAACATATAATCTGAGTAATATCATTTTGCTGTAAACTAAATGAAATACACTATATTAAATAAATCAGTGTATAATTGTTTCATCCTAGTTATATATACAAATTTCACTACTTATATATATATAATCCCACTTTTTATTCCTGGACACTTGGCCATCTCGGCTTAATCTTTCCCCCGATTTATTCTCGCTGATTGGATAGCAATAACTTTGTGAAATTATTTCAATCCTTTAAAAAACAAAACCCGAACTTTACAAATCTTCTTCTCCCAAAAATACCTTTCTAACTTTCCTGTCTCTTTGGAGGTTTCTGGTCGTCTCTCACTTTGACAAACCCTATAAACATCTTGGCCTTAAGCATAAACAATAAAATAAAAATGTCTTGGAAACCTCAACATACAACGGTTTTGCTAAGGGGCGGTGCCTATATATTCAAAAGAAACTAGTGAGTGATAAGTTATACTGAGGTTTAGACTTGTGAAGACTTATATTCATCATTATATATCCTTTTCTCAATATATATATATATATATTTAAAGCATATACCGCTTATATAATATCATAATGATTCATAATATTACTACGCCCATATGGTATAATTAGGATTAAATCTATACTGCTATCTCATATTGGAGGGAGGGGGGTGGTGCTTCTATGTGAGAGCGTTTCACCCGCTTTTATGCGTGGTTTTGAGTGTATGTGTAATATGTATAAATATAATGTGATGTACAGTGATGTAGTTCTAGATACAAGAGCTAAAAAATATGGTATAGCTTATAATATCTATGGTTTTAATTCTTTCGTTCTACTCACTTTTTCCCAGAGTTTATCTATCTATTATAAAATCGCCCGATAGATCTCAGTGGTAGAAGCACCCCTCGCCTACAAACAAAGTGATGCTTGTCGTCTGACGAAGGGTTCGGCAACTGTTCGGGTGGTTGGGAGAAAGTGAGCCTCTCTCTTCTCTCAGTCTTATCGGCCTTTCAGTTACGTGCTGGTCACGGACGTTAATAAAGCAAATACCCTCTCCTTGATTGGGCGAGGGCGCCACGTGAGTCGAGTGTGGGGTACTCTGTAAAAAAAATGATGAGGAGGAGAGGAGGAGGAGAACTAATCAACCTTATACCTGGGAACTATAGTACCCCCCCTTATAGCTGAAACGTATCGTTAAGCATAACAGGGAGTTATATATAAAGGATTATAAAATAGATTAATTAGTTATAAGAAATCTAATGAGCACCACACGGAAGGATAAAATATTGATGTATGACAATTTAGGGTGAGGTAAATATATTCCATTTCTTAAAGTTTATTGCTTATAAGTGTATGCTATATCATCATTCTTATCCACCACCTATAGTCTGTATTGTGTAAATTATTCTCATGTAATATTTTATCTTATCTTTAAATGTGAATAAGAGCGAGGAATTAGTTTATTGTTAAGGTCTTCACCGGTTCAATTCACAGCAGTGCATGGGCACGCGTTCTTGTGCACAGCTACAAATGCATCATTTTCGTATATTTGACTTAAGAAGAAGGTGATATTGCGAGCTCTTTATGTATATATTAACTATAAGTCGCAATTTGGTTCAACTGCGGTTTTTTTCTTCATATTGAGATATAGAGTGTGAGGACTCACGTCGCGCCAACTCGTTCCAGAACTAGCGCGTAGTCGACATAAGTGCTTATATATTATAAACAACAGTTATTCTTATGTAACTATGGTAATGAGTTCATTGTTGTCGCAACACATCAGAATAATGGACTCTCCTATGTTGTCACTCCCATCCCAAAATCAATCAAAATTATCAGGTAATCCTACCAGAAAACATCTATATCATAGGTACTTTTCACTATACCCCAAAGATGGATCTATATGTTCGCTATAAACACCACTATGAAGCAAATTTTGACTTTTCAAACTTTAAACTATAAACCTTTAGATTTCATAGTATACTATATACATCATATATACAAACACATAAAATTATGACCATACTATACTATAATATACCATAATATAACACTTTCTTATGAAAAATATGTGGATAAAATACCTATACCTAATCCCCTATAGTAATCATTATTTATTTTCATCTACTCTAAACATTTATATGGATATAATAGGGGATTATATATGAGAGAATTCTGTAAGATGTTTATGAGAGTCTAGAAGTAGGAGGTATGATGGAGATATTATAATAAGTATTAATATAACTATATATATATATATGAGTATGTAGTATATATTAGAATATTATATTATTTTATTCATGGTAATATATAGTATTATAAGTGTGATATGAATGTACAATATATAACAGAATAGGTATACGATACCATTTAGGCACTGGAATTATCATATTACATAACCTAATTAAATAAAAATAGGTTATAATATATTATATATATGATATATTATAATATATAATATATTAATATCTATATACATATTATATTAATAATAATTATATTTATTACGATATATATAATATATAATAGTATAATAGTATAATTATTTTTATATATATACTATATATATAATTAAATATATAATATATTAATATATATATAATACATAATATATATATATATTAATATATATATATTTATATATAATAAATATATATTATTATATATAATATATAATATATGTATATTAATGATTATATATATTATATATATATATATAATATCATATTTATGTGATTAATATTATATATATAATATTAATATATAATATATGTATATATATATATTATACCTATATATTAGTAATATATAATATATAATTTATATATATATATATACAATTAAATATAAATATAATATATATATATATATATATATATATATATATATAATATAAATGCTATAAATATTATTAGAATTAATAATTTAATTATGTATTTAATTATATATAATTAAAAATTTATATACATTTTAATAATATAATATTAATATATATATATATATATATTATATATATAATATATATATATATAATATATTATATATATTTAATATTATTTATATATATTAATATTTATTTATTTATATATAATATATATTATGTATTAGACTTATTAATTTATCATATAATTATTATTATATTATTACTTATATTATCGTTCTCAATCGTCCTCCACCATCTTTTACTTTTGGGAATTGTTATTAAAATTCTTAAACCTATTGTTAGATTAGTGAAAATTAAATTATATGTATAAATAAATTGTAATATATATATGAATATATATTACAAAATTTGCCAGAAACAATATTTAAAAAAATTATAACTATTAAACATATATTTATATAGATTTTTTGTACCGATGCAATTATATGAACAGTATATAATCGTCCTCAAAATTCAACTAATATATAATAATATATATATATATATATTATAATGATAAAATATATATAATATACTATTTAATATATATTAATATATATATATATATAATATATTAATTAATATATATATATATATTAATATTAATATATAAATATATATATATATATATATAATTACTATATATATATTATAATTATATTATAATATATAATATATATATATATATTATATATACTATAATATATATATATTATATTATATATATAATTATTATATATTAATATATAATATATATACTATATATATATATATGATGTTAATTAATAATATATAATGTATATATATATATATGTATATATAATGTATATTAATATGGATAATAAAAATAAAAAAAAAAATCTATTATACTATCACCTAAAGAAATTTGACAGAATTCACAGGAATAGCTATATTATATATATGTAATTAACATGTTAGAGGTATTAGTGATACATACATATAATATAATTATATAGGTATAATTAGAATTGTTTATTATGAATTTTAAATGTTCATAATACCATCTTTATGAATGTCAAGATTTTTTTTTGTCCAAAATTATACTATAATATTAATATTCTAAGGTAACAATATTTACATAAATGGGGATAAAAAAACAAAATACAAACATAGGTTTAAAAAAATATTAACTCATTTATCAGTTATCAATTTTAATTATATTCAATAGTATGCCAATAGTAGGCGGATATATATATATATTATAATCACTCTCACAAAATGTTTTCAAGTATTTAATTAAAAAATTATATATATATATATATATATTATAATATATTATATATATATAAATATTATATTATATATATATATATATATATATATATATATTAATATAATATATATATATAATTATATAAATCTATAATATATATAGTATATATAGATATATAGAATCTTTGAATCTGTTGAAGCAGCCACCTCACCTTTCCAGCTCTTCAACCTAAATTAATGAATTTACTTCTGTCTGAACCCAGCTATTCAGGGATTATCTTCTCTTAGTTAACCAAATGTCTCTAGTATAACTTTTTACAATTTACCGTCTGAAATGGGAGGTCGTGCCTATATACCACAAACAGAAAACACTCCTGTAACACATATCGAAAATCTTGAAATCTCTAATTTCGATGTTCCATGGCTAAATTTCTCTGTCTCTTTACTAACTACCTACCTATTGTACCCCTCTCTATCTTCTACGGTATGGTAAGAAATTTTTCGGTTCAATTTTGAATATCTTTCAACATCTCAAGAGAGCTGGTTCAATACTCTCTTCAAATGCTGCAAAACTCTATACTAAGAGATTCCAACGTACCCACGCCTGAGTAGTTGGGGTCCTCTCATAACTGATAAGATCGTGAAAGGGGCTTAATCATCCAGTCATTCAGTAATCTTAACGATCTCTGGAACAGTTGACTAGGGGTACCTACCAGTGATTGGCGATATCCGAATCCGGATTCGGATTCGAATCCGAAAGGGTGCTGGATTCGGATCTGGATTTGGATCCGGAGTTGGCACCACAACGGATTCGGTATTCGGATTTCGGATTCGGATTCGAATAAAAAAGTTGCCGGATTCGCCCATCAATTCGGATTCGAACAATTTTAGACATAAGGATTCGGATTCGGAGCTCCATTCCGAATCCGGATTCGAATCTCGAATCCGGATTCGAGAGCTCGACTCTCACACGCATCTCAACAGACTATATATAATATAGAGTAGGAATACACTGGAGAGACAAAGAGACGACACGCATTATTGCACATCAGAAGCAATATATCTACAGTTATCGCGGCAGGAGTATTGGCTAGAGCGATGAAAACGCTAGACAGGAAGAAATATAAATCGACTCCATCACAACAGGCACAATTAGCAACATAAGCAAGCATTGAAAGCTAATAAATTATAGAGAATATGTTAATAAGGACAGGGTCCAATATTGGGCTCGTGCTACGCCCAATTTTCAACCCCCCTTAAAAATGGACATAAAATTCGGAATTATCAGCCGATT
>JABUQX010129876.1:20000-30263 GCA_015478945.1 Trachelipus rathkii
TCCCAAAACTGAAGAGTTGTTGACAGTCACAATATATATATGTATATATATTATATATATATATATATATATATATATATATATATATAATAAGTATACTATATATTATATATATATTTATATTAAAATATAGATTATATATATATATAATTATACGATATATATAATATATATATATATATATATATTTATATATATATAGTATTATATATAGAGAGGCTAATATATATAGATTATATATTAATATAAATATATATTATATATATATATATAATATATAATATATATATATATATATATTATATTATGATATATAATATATATATATAATTATGATAGTATGAATTATCGTGAATTTTGGTGAAAGTTTCGGAGGTAATTTAGGTGGAAGCTTAGTTTGTGGCTAAGAAATGCAATAAATGAGGTTGAACATTCTGGTTTTTGTTTGGTGACATTTTTGAGACTGATGTGAAACAAGAATTTGGATGAAATGATGCTTTGCAGAAGAATACCACCTATGACGACTCATTGGGTTTCTATAGGGAGTAGTTTTGTTCTCTTCATTTGGCGTTTTGTAAGAGTGCACTTTTTGATCAAATCTGGTCGTTCAGCTTTAAGGCACAGCAATAGCAGATTTGTTTTTGTTTTTTATTTTGTGTTTGCTATGAGTTTGTAAAGAAATTTCTTCCAAAATTATTATCAAATAAGGTAAGCTGGCCGCTTGGGGAGGTTCTTTGTATGGCAATTCTTAAGATTTATGGTTCTTTTTTAGGAACTTTCCAGAAAAGTTATACAATAACTGCTTTCAAGTAAGTCACTTAATAATGCAATGTCAAACGTTCTTGCCCATCTCTCTGATTTTCTTTGAGAATCAAATTGCCTAAAACTTTGTTGTCAAGGGATCTTCTTTAGTAAGAACAACCTCTCGATAAATACAAGTTTAGTAGAAGGTATGTTCAAACACAGTCATGATAATAACCAAAACGCAAGGATTTTGACTAACAGAGAAATTATTTATAGAAAATAAAATATTCTATGGTTTCACCTTTTAATGAGCTACAATTATTTTTTATCATAATCTAAAATATTAATATATTTATCAATATGTTGTAAGGTATAGGTGTATACGGTGTATATAAATTTACAAACTAAAATAGTATGGTGTGTAGGTGTGTAGGTGTGTAGGTGTGCAGGTGTGTGTTTGTATGAATTATATTATATCAAAACATTTTTAAACTAACATAAAACATTATAGAAAAATATACAAAGCTAACCAAAAATAAAATACGCATGCACCAGGGCACCGACGTAAAGTTCGTTCACACGGGTCATCGAACCGGACACAAAAAGAAAACAATATTGCAAGTATAACCACAAAGCACTAATGCAATCTTAGAGAAGGAGGATCGAAACTGTATCAACTATTAAATAGCTATTATTTTATCAATTATAATGATAATTAATTATATTATATAAATTTTGTGACCGTCGATGAAAAATACTAAGAATTCATTGTGGAATTATGAAAATCGTTGTGTATTATTTAAAGACCTATTAGTGAGTGGGGATACAGGATTATTGCGAAGTATTTTAGAAGGAGTTGAACTCCCCAAGATAAATTATTTCATGGATTGTAGCTAGTGGTGTTGGTAGCAAGATCACAATAATGGTCAGATAAGGTAAAACCAGAGTCTATATAATGCAATCACATGATCTCTTCAATATTCACAATGTATGGAAAAAAAAAAAAAAAATCCCAACCTTTTCATAGGAAGGACAAGTACGATATCTAAGAACAAAACGCCTTGAGACGGCTCTATACCTACTCATATACGGGAGGGCATCTTTTCATATCAATATGACTCTTGCTCATCTTTTAGTATATTTGAATAGATAACACATTATTTATTACATTTGTAATTAATTTATATATTATTATATTCATAATGACTTTATTAATAAACTATCAAAATGTGATATTTAATTATAATAATATTAATTGAAATTTACCATTTCAATTTCAATATATATCCTCAATTTATTTATATTATATATTATACTGTATTATTATCTGCTTATTCAATTAAGATAATTCAAAATATCTCATAATATCCCTCAATATATACAAATATCAATCTAATATATTCTATATCAATGCCACATCATATACAGATACATTCATACTATTGCAATATCCCTCTATACAGAATATATCACACATCATTATCCAATTCAATCATCATCATACATTATACATCTATCATCAATCATCATTATCAAATCATATTCATCATACTATCATACTAATCATAATCTCATATCATTACAATTCACATATAATTATTTTCTTATTATTTAATTATTATATTTATACTTCTTCTTCCTCTTCTTATTATTAATTTAAAATTTAACTTAATTATTAATTTATTTAATTAATTATAGTTTAATTTAACTTATAAATAAATTATTCAGTTTATTATTGAATTATTTATTATTATTATATTATTTAATTTAATTAGTATTATTTATCGATTGATTTATTATTGTGAGTAACCATAATCTTGACTGTATGTAAGAATGGAATTGAAAGTGGATTTTTATTAAATATACTCCTGTTATATGAATTATTAAAAGATTATAGATTATGTATATCTGCTATAAAAGTATTTTCAATAGACCTTGAGGAATAATATATATTTAATATTATTAATTATAAAAACAGTTTTTTTTAACTATAATTTAATTTAATTGAATGTTATGAAATATTATTTAAATTATAATTAACAATAAATTTATTATCATTAAATCTGAATAAACTCTATATTGCCTCTCTAATAATTCTCCATCTCATCTGCTCATCTCACTCATTCATCTTATCTCTCACTCCTCTCTCTCTCTCTCCTCCTCTCTCTCTCTCTCTCTCTCTTCTATATATAAATATATATATTATTAATATATATATTATATATATTTATTAATATATATATTAATATAATATATATATATATACATATTTATAATATATATATATATATATTATTAAATATTATATATATACCTGGATCTAAATATATATATATATATATATATATTAATTCTTATATATATATATATATATTATTTTTAATATATTACTATCTGTTTTTATATATATATATATATATAATATTTATATATTTAATATATATTATATTTATTAATTTATATATATTAATAATAATATATATATACTATATGTTAAATATAATATTTAAATATATATATTATATAATATATATGATATATTATATATTTATATATATTATATATTAATTAATATATATTATATATAAATATTTATTAATTAATAGATTATATAATAAATTATAAATATATTATATTTATATATTAAATTTATAATATAATAAATTAAAAGTTATGTTAGTATAGTGCTAAATCTATTTCTATCCTTAATTTTGTTTGTTTCGTATATAATTAGTTTATGAAATGAGTTTCGTTCATACTTTTTTAGTGTAAAACTTTACAACAAAAATAAGCAATTTTGCTTTCATTTTTCATTTTATGAGAATTAAAATATTTTTATATATATCTATCACCTATATATCTATATTATATATTATGTGATGCTTTGTGTGTAGGTTAGTGTGTGTGTGTGTGTGTGTGTGTATGAAAGTAAGCAGAATACTCACTCTGAGGAAATTATGAGACGATGCCAGACTATAGGCAGTTTGAAGGAAGCATATCTTAATTTATTATTTCTGAATAGAGTCTATCTACAAGATAGCGAAGTAAGTATAGTATATATTATATTATATATATATATATATATATCTAAAGTTATGGAGCATCTTAAACTCGGAAAAGGTAAAATTTTAAAGTTTATTTTCTCGATTTTAATACGAATTTCGTTACATTTACTAATACTAATGTTAATTAGGATTAACAATAACATTCTTTTTTTTTTAATAAAAAAAAAAACAAATTAAATCCCATACTGAATTTTTGTTTTATTTATAATTGAACAATAAACAAATAAATAAATTAAGAATTAAATAACTTCATAGGAATTTTTATTTTTTTGATTTTTCTTGATTTTCTTGATATTCTTGAAACGTTTAGATATAAACAAATATTTGCTAATATCTGTTTACATTAAAGCAAACGAATAAATTCGTTGGAATATCGGAAAATCTCTCTCTGCATCCAGATGCAAATTCAGATTTTCTTGGAATTCTATTTTTTTTTAAATCCATAATTTCAAAATACTAAATGTGTTGTTATCCGAAATCAGCGATGTCTGTTTCGCATGTTTTTGTATGTTTTTGTATGTTTTTTATGTTTACGGAGTTTAGAACTTGAAGTTATGAACCGAAAGTGTTTAAGTCATAGGAATTGAAGAAAATAGAATAAAGCGCATGTGGTCCAGATTTTACCAGTAGTGTAAATGTAAGAATGAGCACAACTGTTAAGTCTGGAGTCAGAATTGGGCAGAGAAAGAATGAGACCGTGCAGATTGACGAGTCCTACGGACTTCCCCTCAAGGAAGAGGCATACGATTAGAAAGCTCGGAAGATTAGTATGTGTTAGCAATAACATAAGGTGAGTGATGCAATAATTCAATGCCAGGAAAGAGATTGGAAAGAGTTAGTGAGACGAGGAGAGTAGAGTTAGTGAGAGTAGGAGTAGAGTTAGTGAGAGTAGAAGAGGAGTTAGTGAGAGTAAGAGAGTAGAGTTAGTGAGAGTAGGAGAGTAAAGTTAGTGAGAGTAGGAGAGTAGAAGAGTGTAGTTAGTGAGAGTAAGAGAGTAGAGTTGGTGAGAGTAAAAGAGTGGAGTTAGTGAGAGTAGGAGAGTTTACAAGGCGATTCCATCTTTTCAAGGAGGGTTGTGCAAGTTGAATCATTCCATATATGCAGAGGAAGCACTTAGGGTACTGTGAAGTAGTTCTGAAGACGCCTCAGAATACATAACCTCTTAGAAACTTGTTTAGTGTGAGAATTAGATGATCTTTTTAAGAAAGATCACGAGAAAATAAAATAACAAAAATATTATGAAAAAGAGAAGGCTTAAGTTGTGTTTTCAACAAGATATTATACTTGTGTTGAAGATATTTTCAAAAGTTTTTCTCATTTCATTTTTGTTAAATTTTTCATCTGTTTCAAAATTAAAAAAATACAAGAAAGATTAGAAATCAGTTGCTCCACAGCCATTCTCCTTAGTTAGATATTTACTGTTGATGTAGTCGTCTTTCAAAGTGAATGGAATGAAGAAGGGTGAAATTTGAAGCGTTAAGAGTGGAAAGATAGAAACAAATAGAAAGTCATTATTGAAAAGTAGAAAAATCTAGGGATTGGAAAGATCCCTGAGGAACACCACTATTAATTGACTCAAAGGATGAACGGTGGTCGTTTACATCCGCTGCTATAGAACAACTGGAAAGGAAATCAAGGAGAGAGAGAGAGAGAGAGAGAGAGAGAGAGAGAGAGAGAGAGAGAGAGAGAGAGAGAGAGAGAGAGAGAGATTTAAAGCTGTGCGCCAGACTCTGTGTAAGGTTTTCAATATATTTAGCTCCACAACATTCACCGAAATGCCATAGAACAAAGGATCGTGAATCAATCAGGGAGAAGAAACGAAGATCACTAGCTGACCATTCCTTGCCAAATCCATGTTGGCTATAGAGATAAAATTAAAAGAATTAAGATATTTCAAAAATTTCCTCTTAGGGTAGATCGAAAACTTTGAAAGAAATCTGAGATTAAGGTGATAGGATGATGGCTAGAAGGTGAAAAGTGGGTCCCTTATTTTTGGCACAGGTTGAATAAGCTCATGCTTCCAGCAGGAATGGAAGGTCGTAATAGAAAGACGAAACAGTTTAACAAGGTATGGTGCAATCTCGGAGGAAAATGATGCAACCAATATAGGAGCTACACAATCAGGACCAAACGGCTTCCTATTGAAGGCTCAGAGAGAGCTGAAATAGTATTTTTTAGAAGAAATTACAATTTAGGCATAAATTTGTTGTTGGAGGAGGAGGAAGAAAAGGAGGGTGACGGGGTGAAAAGAGGAAAAAGGTAATTTTGTTTTTTTTTTATTTTTAAATCGAGAACTTCAAATAGTTATTCTTATTCCACTTGCGCCTCAAATCCATATTTTCATAGATTTCTCTGCAGTTTTTGCTCCATTATACAAAGTTAGCCCCTTTTTTTTTTATTTATAAAATTGCACTTTTGTACTGCATTGTACCCATAAAGTTCAGTAATGTGTTAAAAAATTATTTTCATTTATATTTCCCTCAAACGCAGTCATCTTCGGTTTCATCAAACGAGGCAATGATCCTCATCTTCAAATCTAAATCTGCCAAGTCAACAAACAGAAGGCGGGCCAGTTATAAACACGATCCATGACACAATTTCAGACAAACCCTTTGCGTTATATTTGGTGTCCATAGTTGCCAAGTTATGAGACCACCACGGCCAATCCAATGCTTTAATGTTTTGAAATTTCCCTTTCAGGAAATCAAATATGACGCGCCCAACCACACTATAAGGTATATTGATTTTGAATCGTCCTCAAATAAATTTATTTTCTGGGTCCAAATTTTAACATTTTGTTTATTTACTGTACCTGACATGAAAAGTTTGTTTCATCAAAATAATCAATATTTTAATTTTTTTAAAGAAATTTGTTGCCTTCCCAACACAAGTACAGTATCTATAAATCCCTTACGGAACCCACGTAATATTGTGTGTTTTTGGCATTAAACTGAAATATATAAGAACGCATATGTAAACATTTCCTTAGCATTTATAAAGAGCTGTATGAGGTATGCCTAAATTATACCCAGCTGGTCATGTTGACTTTATTCCACGATTGCGAAGGAATGACTGTCGCAATGTCGCACCACTCCGACAATTTGATGATGTTCTAAACAGCCAGTAACCTTTTTTATGCCAAACACTAGCCTTTATTACTAAGCATTAATAATATAGTCCTTGACTGTGATCTTTTTTTTTATCGAGTGCTAAACTTTTGTTGAACTGCAGTATCAAAGTTATTTTCAATAAACCATTCAACGCACTGCGCATATTTTAAACGAATTCATTGCTATGGAACATAAGAAAGCGTAATCAAGTGCGCCATTTATTTAACTTTTTGAGTTCTTTCAAATGGAATCTGATAAACATTTAAATTCTTTTTTAATGTAAAGATATTTTATGTATACCCAGTATATATATATATAATATAATATTATATATATATATATATATATATTATAATATATATATATATATCTATTATATATATATATATATTATAATATCTATATAATTATAATATATAGTTAATATATATATATATATATATATATATATAATATTTCTATATATTATTAGGTGCAGAAAAGTTTCTATATCTCAAATGTAAAACAGAATTTTAAGGAAAAATTGAAATTTGATTAAAAAAGAAAAAGAATATAAGGAAAAAAAACCGCTTCTGATTTTCAAAATTAAATTTTCGTAGTTGAAATAATTCTACATTTTGACATTTTTTTAAATTTAAATGAGGCTCGCTTTATATAACGACTTCTTTCGTTGCCAGAAACTGCAATCTTACACACACAAACAACACACCCATGCATACATACACACACAACACACACACTACGAGCCACACACACACAATATATATGATATTAATATTATATATATAATATATTATTATATATTAATTATTATATATAATATATATATATATATATATATATATATATAATATATATACTATATATATATATATATTATATATAGGTTAAATTTCGTTATTGAAATAAACACCAACAAAAGCTTTATATTTTTATTGAATTAAATTCGTAAACGGAGGATGCAGGCAAACACAAAAAAGCAACGTTTAATAATTGTATATTTTACAAATAAGATATCATAAGCGCACTTTTCATAGCACTCAATTTGATATACTGATCTTTTCTTCAAATCCCTATTAATATAGATAATGAAATGCACAAGTAAATGAGTATATTATATAGACTCGCAGCACAGAATGCCCAAAAGGTATCTGCCCGCTGCCATTTCAGGCGCCCAAGTTAACTATAAAATAATACACTCTCATGGTTTGGCGATAGGTTTCATTCTGACCAATCAGACTGCCTGTTATCTTGGCGCTATAACTAGTTTCATTATGTTTTAGTTAATTATTTAATTACAACATATATTATACAAGTAATATTATTCACTTAGAACGTACCTAATTAACATTATTCAAGTATTGCTTCAAACGCAATACCGTTGTTCAATTGTTTTTCTTATCGATTATTTAAATTTTTTTGTATTATGAATTGAACAATACGTATTATCATGTATCAAAAGAGTTAATAATATCTAAACCAATAAAATATAAAATTTTACAACTGATATTAAGATTCCCTTACTATCTTATAAAGATTTTTTTTAAATCATTTTTAATACATTTGACAATTGTTAAATAATTCCCAAAACAGTGTAAGTACACTTACAAGAAATATATAATTAACAATTACCCTAAGTTACTCATCAATTTTCTTTTATGTCTTAACTATTGCTGCCTATTACTCTCTTAATTGTCACCGTTCGATAGAGACACAGCTCTTCTACAGGAATTGTCTTTTTCTTCCTTCGTATAGAGGATTTTGCCAGTGAAGGAGAACCCTCTCATTACAGTAACATTTCTTCAATTCCGGGAGGAATCTCGCTTCTTTCAGGCTGCGAATTGCTCTACCCTTTGGAAATAAAGTTAACTTCACCCACAGAAAAATTATGCTTCTATTTTTAAGTTTTGGTTGAGCTTAATTTACTTTTGTTTTTTCACTTTTGTTTTTGTTTTTCCATAGCTTATGGAATAATTTATCAGGGCACAATTATTATTAATCTTCGTATACATTCTAAAATTTTCTTAAAATAATTATTATTATTATTATTATTATTATTATTATTATTATTATTATTATTATTATTATTATTATTATTATTATTATTATTATTATTATTATTATTATTATTATTATTATTATTATTATTATTATTATTATTATTATTATTATTCATCATCATCATCATCATCATCATCATCATCATCATCATCATCATCATCATCATCATCATCATCATCATCATCATCATCTTATCATCATCATCATCATCATCATCATCATCATCATCATCATCATCATCATCATCATCATCATCATCCCATTATTATCATTATCATTATTATTATTATTATTATTATTATTATTATTATTATTATTATTATTATTATTATTATTATTATTATTATTATTATTATTATTATTATTTGGATCTCTAATTATAATTTTTTTTTCATTTAATTAAGCGCTTCGATTGTTTTATTCTTAATTAAAAAAAAATATACATATTTCCACCTTTGAACCTGTTCGTACATACTAATACTATACAATTAACCTAAAAAAAAAAACAAAAAAAAACATTGTTTTATATTTTATTCATTCTTCTCCATAGATTAATTATTTTTCAAAATTCTCTTGACTCCTTCTTCCTTTTTGTTTTCCTCAGTTCGTTGCCTCCTTTTCCGTTTTTCGTGGTTGGTTAGGTAAAGGTTTGAGATCTTTGCTTTAATGAACTTTCAATAGATATATGTAATTCACAGGCTAATGAATTAATTATTTGGACTTGATCAGGATGCCAGAAAGACACTCTTACTGCCCTAACGATCGCTCAAGTAAACTTTTCCATAATACACTTTCGTAGGTTGGGCATGGCTTTTATTCTGACCAATGAGACACCTGCTTATCGGAACGTATATTCAAATTCATTAATTGTTATTTTATTTTTATTTATTTACCCAGTACTTTTTGCTATACATTAAGATTATTCCTATAATGTACTCTTATTAATAAAACTATTCTAAATACATCTTAATATGCAATATATAACATATATATATATATATATATATATATATATATATATATATATATATATATATATATATATATATATATATATATATATATATATATATATATATATATATACTCTATACTATATATCCTCTCTCTCCTCTCTCTCTTTTATATTTAATTTTTTTCTTCTTTTTATAAAACTTTCTGAAATTTGTGAAGAAGATTTCATGAACATTAATAATTTTTTGTTTTTAATATAAATTCAGCATCTATACATCTCCTGAGTATAGTACTTGGCACGAGGCTCCTTCGAAGACTTACTCTTCTTT